>JABUQX010064023.1:0-2500 GCA_015478945.1 Trachelipus rathkii
CTACTATTAGGACGCAAAATTTTAGGGTATATAACTCTTTTTGTTATCCCGGGGCGTTTTAAGCCCTAATTCACAGGTCAAATATATTCTCAAACTGACCTTTCTTTCTGTAAATATTGGTAGCGTGCAATAACTACGTTAATGGTTCTCTAAATTTTAGGCTTAAATTTAAAGGATAAGGCACCATTTTTATGTGGACGGGCCATAACAGTATTAATTCCTAATTCCGGTCAAAAGGTAATTCCAGTATAAACAAAGAATCATTGTTATTATTAATTTTTTTATAAATATATATTTCAAACCGAAACATGCTGGATCGGTAAGATCCTTTAAACAGGTAAGAAGGAAATTTTTTCCTTACTTGTGATTGTTGCGGAGTAGTTTTCCCCTAGTCATAGCTAACCCACGCAGGGCTCAGCCCTGAGCCCTCTACCCGCAAAGCGGCAGCCAACTCCCGCACCCGCTGGTGCGTCCCGCCGCGTCCCGCCCGCCGCGTGCGCCGCAGGCGCAAATATTTACCGTTCCCTGGCCCAGCCGCGTGCGCCCCGCAGGCGCAATAGTCCCGCGTTCCCGGCCAGCCGCGTGCGCCGCAGGCCGCAATATTTTCCGCGCGAATGAAATTATATATACTATATATATATATATATATATATATATATATATTATAATATAGTTATATATATATAGTATATATATATATATTATTATATTATATATATTTATATAAATTAATATTATATATATAATATATATATATATACTATATTATATATAATATATATTAATTTAAAAAAAATTATTTTAATTATAAATTATATATATTATATATTATATTTATTCGCGCGGAAATATTGCCGCCCTGCGGGCGCAACCGCGCTTGGGGGGCAAACGCGGGAATATTGCCCTGCGGGTGCCGCGGGCGGTGCGGGAACGCGTAATATTGGCCTGCCGGGCGCCACGCGGGGGCGGGGAACGCGGCGGAACGCACCAGCGGGTGCGGGGTTGGCTGCCTTTTGGCGGGTGGGGCTCATGCCTGAGCCCTGGTGGTTAGCTTATGAACTGGGGGAAAACTACTCCGACCACAAGAAAGGTAAACATTGCCTTCTTACCTGCTTAAAGGATCTTACCGATCCATCAATTTTTCAGTTTGAAATATATTTATAAAAATAATAAATAACAAATGATTCTTGTCTATACTGGAATTACCTTTTTGACCTGAATTAGGGAATAAATTAGCCCGTCCAAAAAGGCTTTATCCTAAATTTAAGGCCTAAATTTAGGCCTAAACTTAGTTAATGCACCACATTTTACAGAAAAAGGTGAGTTTGAAATATATTTCTTGACCTGGAATTAGGCTTAAATCGCCCCGGGATACAAAAAGGATAATCCTATAATTTAGGCCCAAAGTAGTTATTTCAACACATTTTTACAGAAAGAGGTCAGTTTCGTATCTGTACGTTCGTATCTGTAAGGAGTGCGGTTTGTTGTGTTTTCTCGTGATGGATTGTCAATGTACATAGATAATAATAATAATAATAAAGAAAATCCGAATTTTTAAAAAACTTTGAAATATTTTTTAGTTAACATCGAGTGAATAATATAATGTAAGTGAAATTGGTTATTTTTAAATAAAACTTAGAATGATTTTAATAAAATACATGTTATGTTAACAGAGAAGAACTTATTTTGTTATTTTTTATACTTATTACATAGCTAAAGATGATGTAAAGCAGTAAGTCAATAGAACAAAACGTGGCATAGCTTGATGTAGAGGGGTGCTAGGGGCTGGTCTTACTGATTTACTGATTTTATGTGCTTTAAGGTACGTAAAATATATGTCTTTTTATTAAAATTTCATAAAATTTTTAGTAAAAGTTATTTTAAAACTTGATAGTTTAAAAAATTTATAAACAAAAAGTATTAACAGTTATAATAAATTCTTTGTTCAAAGATAATGATTGATTTATTATAGAAGTTTTAAGAAACTTTGAAAATAATTTTAGTTATATTTGAATAGTAATATAAATGTACGTGCTTAATTAAAACAAAATGTTTTAACTAAATTATGCGTCGTGTGAGTGTAAGAAAATCTGCGTGTGTAAGTAAATCTGTGTCATGAGTGTTAAGTAAATCTGTGTGTGTGTGCTGTGCTGTGTGTGTGTGTGTGTGTGTGTGTGTGTGTGTGTGTGTGTGTAAATGTAAGTGTCTATGGCTAAATGTAAGTGTCATAGTGAATGTGTGTGTGTGTGTGTGTGTGTGTATAAGTGTCATAGTGAATGTGTGTGTGTGTGTGTGTGTGTGTGTGTATGTGTGTGTGTGTGTGTGTGTGTGTGAGTGTGTGTGTGTGTGTGACCGCATGTGTATAAGTGTAAATGTAAGTGTCTATGGGTAAATGTAAGTGTCATAGTGAATGTGTGTATAAGTGTCATAGTGAATGTGTGTATAAGTGTCATAGTGAATGTGTGTATAAGTGTCATAGTGAATGTGTGTTCTAAATAAT
>JABUQX010064023.1:12500-24903 GCA_015478945.1 Trachelipus rathkii
AAAAGTGATACAATGTCGAAGCTGACGACGTTTTAGTTTGAAAAAATTATATTAATGGTCTTCTGCATGAAATGGTGTGAATTTTTTACATGAGAAGTAGAGATATTGCCGATTAAAGGAGTTAGTTCTTTTGATAGCCATTTGGATAGTGTGTATATGCTATACAGTTTATATTAGATATTTTGGGGCGTAGGGGTGTATTGTTCTTGTGAATTTTGGGAATGGCGTAGAATTTTGCTAGTCTTATTAAATATTTCAAATTATTTATCTTCATTCGTGTCGCCTCCAGGGGATTATAATATCTATACGTATCAATACTGTGTGTATTTTGTGGCTATGATGAACACTCATTATAGTCAGATTTCTTAGTCTTTCCTCCCCTGTAAAATTGAGAAAATATGTTTTGAGCCTTTTCAGAGAAGATAAACATCTTTCTGGAGTGCACGTTGTGAGTGAGATAAATGCTAAAATTCTTAACTATCCAAATGTGACTACATATATCAAGTTTATTTGCAAAATTCGTAAACCTTTTAATAGATATCGATGGAATCATTTTACTAATATTGGTAAGGATGGATCTGTGGCTCACTGGTTTGAAAAATCAACAAGAAAACTAATTACAATTGCTTGATTTATTTTCTATTTAACATATTTTATGACATGAGGCATGCTCATTTCTTCATTAAGAGAAAGCCAGAGTTATGTTGAAACTTGGCAACTTTAACAATTCCTGAAAATTTTTCATCGACTTTTGAGCGAAAATCTTTCAAAACAAGCGTTGCATTTTCAGTATGATTAAATGCAGTCACTGTCACTTACGATGGAAACTGCATTGTATTACACAATGGAATAGTGAAGGAGAATAAAGTTGAAATCATAATTAAACTTAAAACAAATTCGTTCGGGATTACAAATTTAAAAAGATTTAAAGCTTTTGAAGAAGGTTAATTTTTTTTTCTTTTTTTTTCTTTCTTTTTTTTTTAAATAGTTTCCACCTAGGTAAACTAAAATAGTGCCCAGTTGTTTTCGCTGTGCCAATAATGTATAGTACATGAACCTCAACAGCAATGAATATACAATGCCGCTGGTGCTACGCTACCATGTTGTTGTTATTTAGGACGTCACTATTTATTTCAACTTTCGTACTATTGCCTCCTCTAGGTATTCCCCTTTGTTGTGGAAGACATCGATCTACAAATTCAAATCAAGGAGCCAACTGAAATTCAATAGGTGGTTAACCGCTAATAGTAGTAACAAAAGAATTATAATTTTATCACTTATGAGTCTTATTAATGTTGTTGATATTGTTGCAATATCATTAATAATATTGATGATGCCTTGGTTCAAACTCTTTTAACTTGTGACGCTTTAGAATTCCAGAATGATCATCTCACATTTCATAAGGTATCGAGAATTAGTGATTCCGAAAACTTCACAAACATATTAAAAAGTTCTGTCTGCGTTATGAACCTCCATGATTATGTTGTTTTCTCGGAACAAAGAGATTTTAAGAGCGCTTCTCACTTGTGCCGAACTTTGAAAGGTGGAATTACAGCTCCAATTGGTGAAGAAGAAATCAAGCATTTCCATCATCCACTAGGACATGCATGTTCCACTAATTACAGCATTTTTATGTGGGTTGGAATCAAAGCCAAAGTGTTGACGGATCACTACAACTAATTCAATATGAAAGAAATACTCATTTGAAATACAGTAACTTCAGATCAGGAGTTTCCACATACTTCGACGAGCCCAAATGCATTTTCTTAGAAACTCATTTATTTGGAAGTGGGTAATGTACTTTTGTGGAATTGAAGCCTGTCTCATGTGCAGTATTCCTAACACATCAGAATTTAAATTAAGAGGACTTTGTTCTCATTCACATATCGATACAACTTATGATATACAGTTACCACAAAAGAAAAAATAGATAAGATTTTTCTTTTAAAATAGTTTTCATCTTGGAAAACTAAAATAACGCCCAGTTGTTTTCATTGTGGTAATAGTTTCTAATGTGTTTTGCTCCATATGAATATCAACATCATTGAACATGCAAGGCTCTGTATATTTTTGACAGCCTGAACCATTTCATATAAAACTTTTCTTCTTTGCTGCTCCACCATCATGTCATTGTCTAATCTGAAAGTCACTTTATTTCAACCTTTAAAGTATTGCCTTCATTAGAGATTCTCCTTTTGTGCTTTTGTGCTATATATTGCAATCCACTAATACTTTTTTTGGGCTAAAATCTTTAGTTCTATCTCCTTCATTCCTAAAATTGCAGCATAAAGGGCGTAAATTAATTAAAGGGTTGTAACCCCCATCTGGCCTTCCAACTTCCTCAAAGCCCATTCGGCATTGAAAGCATGATTTGGAGATGGTCTCCGCGGGATGTTCTCAAAGCATTTTTGCAAGTTCCCTTGAGTGTGGACGAGCATGTTCACGGGCTCGAACACGCCTACCCACAAATCCCAACATGTTCAATGGGTTTTCATGTCGGGGTCCTCCTCAGAAATGGCCAGGAGAATCTGATCACTAACTGTTTGTAGTACGTTGGACGACTGTGACTGTGTGCTGTGTGGAGTTTGTCATGGAGGTACAGAAAATGGACTGCAAATGAAAGGACGAGAAAGGCACTATGGTCACTCTTGGGGATGCTTCCGCATACCCTTTAACCGTTAACAGTTCTACTGCTACGATATGCAATCGGTCGCAGCATCCCAAGAATGCTGCCAACACATCACAAGTCACCTCAAAGGAATCCTTGTGGGAGATATTGCAAGAAGAAAAGTGCTCACCACCCACCCTTCCCTGAACTTCTCCAAAATTCGCCTGACGTCCATTTGGTCATGTAGATCGTGAACCTCGACTCATCCTTGTGAGTGTCCATCTCACATACCGGATCAGAATAGAAAAATGAAATCGAACCGATGCCTACCTAATGCCTCCCTGATCCAGAAGCAGGAGCGATCTGCAAGACCTTGATAATACAGGTACTACCCTCACGTTGTCTATCTTCGTGCAATTTTATTCAAACTGTACGATCGGAAATGGGCACATGTCTGAGTCTGGCTCTACGGGGCAGGTTTCGTAGATGAGCACTTGCTTGGAATAGATCTCTGAAAACTGCAAGATTGAAAAATCCGTCATTCCTCACCGAAGTAGCTATCTGGCTACGCTGACCTTGTCTTCTGCGGTTGCAGCCACTCCCCCTAAGCTGTCAGAGGGTTCGACACACTATCAATGCCTCTCAATCACTGAGCCACTTATCTCTTTGAGAGTCCTGTTTCCATTAAAATGGACAGAGTGATCGCAAGTTTCTCTTGCTAAGTGTGTGTCCATTCGTTAGACACTCGAGACCAAATGAAGACACTGCAATCTGTACGCACTCACGTGACTACGAAATCCTTTGAAGCTCGATGCTCACTCTGACAGAGAATAGTGTGTACCGTAGTTTGATATATATACGTATTTACTTAAGCTATTTATATTGTAATATTAACTAAATCATACTGTATACAGGCTTGACTTTTGTTGCAGTTTAACATGAAATCATATACGTTCTTCAATATGCGTCGATCAAATTATCATCATCATGAGCCACAGATGTCTCCACAACATCAAGAACTTATAAAATATTTTACTGACTGTGAGTACATACATTATATTTTTAAGGTTATAATTAATAATTTAACTCTTTTAATTTTTTACCTAATAAAGTTGTAAACGATGCATATATGTTATATATATATATATAAAATATTTATATATTATTATTATATACATATATTATATATGAAAAACATAAAATAAATATATATATTATGTTAATATATTATATAATAATATATTATATAAATAATATATTATATATATATATATATATATATATAATATATATTATATATTATATATATATATATTTATAGATATAAAATATTAGTATATATATTTATATATTATTAATATATATGTATTAATAATATAATATAATATATATAAATATATTATTATATATATATATATTAATTTCTTATTTATATAAATATATATATTTATATATATTTTATATGATATTAATAATATATATGTATTAATTTTGGTGGGTATGTGTGTGTATTATATTTCAACCAAATCCTGTGTGTGTTTTTATATCATTACTTTTAATTTTTTTATTATTTTATGAATTGGATAGATCTATTTGTAATTTGAATTTTTTATAAATTTATTTTTTTATTTTACATTTTTAATATTGTTAGTTATTATTACTTTTATTCTTTATAATTTTTTTTATTATTTTTATTTTTTTTATTTTTATATCTCTATCCTTTTTACTTCATTCCTCCACTCTCTCTCCAGTTGTTTCAAATCTTGGTGGATTTGATGATATGAATATAAGTTTTATTTTTACTTAGTAAATACTTTAGTATTTCTTTATTAGTAAAATGGTTTTTATTTTTTATTTTTTATTTATCCAGTAAATTTATTCAATATACTATAATCTATATTTTACATAAGTTTTAATTTTATTTTATTCTTAATATTATCTCATAAGTTATTTATTTCATTCTACATTTATACTTTGTTGTTTAAGTTTTTTTTATATTTTAATTTACTTTATTTATTAATTTCAACTTTTTTTTTATTATTATATATTATAAATATTATTATTTTTTAATCATTTTTAAAACTAAAGCTGTTGAACTAATTCAGTAATACTTTTTAATTTTAATTAATATGTTTTATAATAACTTGTTTTTGTTTATATTTTTGTTGTTTATTTTATACTGTTTAGGTTTAAAATCAATATTTTCAGTTTTTTAATACTAAAAATACTTGTATACAGTGTCCTTTATTCCTCTTTACTACTAAAGAATAAAAATATTATTACGTTTGTTTACATACCCTAAAGTACAGATTATTTAATTAAATTAACTCAGTATTAGAAAAGAGTGTCTCGTTAAAATCAAATATCACCATCATTCACTCTCCACTTTTATTCCATCCATGATTATCCATTTTAGATCTATATTGATATATTGATCTAATATTGATGTAGAAATAGAATTTATTGATTACTAAAGTCTATATATTTGTATATTATAATATATTATTATATTTATATTTATAATTATTATAAAAATACTAATAACACTAAAAATGTTATTATTTTTATTTATATTATGCTTTATATAAATACATTTTGTTTATTTACTTTTATAAAATCTAATTTATTTATTTTTAATGTTATATTATATAATTAAAACGTAAATAAATAATTTGCATTTTATTACGTATACCGGTTTAAAGCTCTAGATAATAAATCTAGTGATAAATATCTAAACTCAACCCACCCACACTCATTCTCCCACCCCATCCATATCTATTGATATTCAAGTTCATATTATATTATTTGTATTAAACATTTAACATCATAAATTATAAATAGTCTTCTATATTTAGAATTATCAATATTTTTCCTAATTATGCCTCTCTAATTTTTATTTATACTATAACCTATAACCTAGCAATTACTTCTATCTATAATAAAAAAGGCCTCTCAATTTTACTACTACAAAACATTATAACTTATACATCAATCACTCTTAAACAGAACTTAAATTATATTTATATTTGTTATAGTTCCAATTTTTAAAGACATAAAGTTCCAATATTTTTATTATCTTGAACTCCCAAATAATTAAACTTAACATTATAAGCATTACATACAAAACGGGTAAAACCTATTCATTGCTTTGTCAAGCATAGCTCCTCAACAATCGATTAAATAAGAACTGAAAATGATACACACCACACACACACACGTATATTTATAAAATATACCTGCCTTAATATACTCATTCCCAAATATAATATACAATCTAACAGTGTAGTGATAATACTTTACATTACATATAAAACGCAACCTATTCACACTTTTTCAAGTATATCTTCTAACATACCAATAAGAGATAAATGCCACACGCACCACATTACGCACACACACGGAATAAACTGCTAACATTGAGCAAAAGTTCCATACTTAACAACAGTAGAGTAACTAACATTACATACAAAACGTAACCTATTCACACTTTTTTAAGCATATCGGTAACATATCAATGTTAATTTTACCTTAACAGTAATATTTAACAAAGATTTATTCGATCCTAACCTAACTATTGTATTGAACTACGAATTAATCCACACACACACACCACACACACGACCACACACACAACACACCACACAACCACACACACACACACACACACACGACAAAAATAATCCCATTTCTATTTTCAAAACTCGTTTTCCTGTTATTAAACGTCAACGTAAAATACAGTTGTTTGCTATTTTGTTTTGTAAGTTTTCAGTTTTACATTATTCGTTTTGCTGTTTATTTTTTTTCAATTTAATGTTTGTATTTGTATTTTTCAAATTTTTATTTATTTTTTTATTATTTTTTGAATTTATTTGCTTAGAAACATTTTGTTTTTTTACTAAAACTTTTTATGCTTTTCATTTTTATAACGTAAAAAAACTTGCCTCTTTTGCACACCCTAAAGCATGTAAATCGTAAACCAGTTAAACTCAAAACCACCATCCCCTGCCTCTCAGCCCTACCTCCCCCCCCCCATTTCCTGTGATCTTTGATTCTATGTTGTTCAAGTCACATTTCGAGTATTTTGTTGGATAAACATAACATAAAATCAGGTTCTTATACAACTGATCACCGATAATAATATTGCTAACCGTAAACAAAGTTTTCACATTAATGTTACGTTTGCATATATTTCTGTGTGTGTATGTTGTGTGTTTGTGTGTGTATGTGCGTGTGGTGAAGTGGAGATGAATGATAATTCAAATTAGTTAGGTTAGAGATATGATAAATCTTTGATAAACGTTATTATTTATGTTATTGAAATCTTTGCTTAGATCAGGTTTGGTTATCAATGGAGGTTAGGTGAATTGGTAGGTTAAGTCATGCTATGTTAGTTACTTTACTGTTGTTAACGTTGTGGAACTTTGTTAATGTTAGGCGTTTATTTCTGTGCTTAAGGTATGTAGGTTTGATCGTTGTACATGTATATTTTAGTTCAAGGTGATTTTTTTTATCCACAAAGTTCACGCCTCACGGGCATTATATAGCCCATTCAAGGAGGCGGAACTCTCTAGGTAATTCTACCTAGGATCCGAAACTAGGATTCGAACCCGCGACTTTCCATGCGACTCCGTCACTCTACCGTTTGAGCTATGTAGCTTTATTAATGTGAAAAACTTTACGTTAGCATATATTCCCGTCGTGTGTGTTTTACTGTGTGTGTGTGTCATTTTTGGCAAAGCTTTATTCACAAGTTAGGCTAGGATATGTTTTAAAAAAACAAAAAAAAAAACAGGCGAAGTAAATCCAAACAATTCAGTATCAATGCTAAATATATATATATATAATATTATATATATATAATATATATATATATATAATATATATTATATATATATATATTAGGTTGGAGCGAAAAAAGTCAGGTGCGTGGTGCAGCTATCGTTTGGTGCGGTGCGCATCAAAATGTTCAGTGAACTGTGCGGGTCCGATGGCGGGGCAGTGCGGTGCGGTGAAACGGAATGCGGTGCGGTGCGAAGAGAAAAAAATGAAAAGTGCGGTGCGGTGCAGAGCACGAGAAAAATCTGAGTAGGTGGCGTGCGGGATGCGGAGCGTGATGCGGGCGCCTTTAATCGACACCGACACCGGCACCGGCACCACACGCGCACCAGGATTCCCGGCACGACAAATTTCTAATGAAAAAAGAAAAATTAGTGGATATATAGTAATATAGAGGTCAGATACTAATATATAGATACGTAATATCATGGAGATCTATATAATTACTGAAGTAATATAAGGATAGACGAGGATAAGCAGATATAATAGATATAGATATAGGGATGATATAAAATGAAATAGAGAGGTAGAGATAGGATATAGAAAATATCATATACTATATATATATATATATATACTATATATATATATATATATTATATAATATTATATATATATACTATATATATATATATATATCATATATATACGTAATATATATGATAAATAGAAAATATATAACAGAAATCGAAATCAAAATTACAATTATTCCCATAAACTCCTTGTATTAAAGATGCACAAATAATATGTATTTATATGCATTAATCAAAATGTAGCAAACATCCTACAACATCCTCATTGTTTTCAGAAAAGAGGATGCGGAGTGCGAATTGTCAATTTAGGTGAACGGAGTAGTTCCGAGCAGGATGCAGGAGCGGATGCGGATGTCATATCCATCATGGGAAAGGTATATATATATATATATATATTATATATATATTATGAAATATATATTTGATAAGAATGAATATATATATAAAATATATATATTATAGAGTATAGATAGTAATAAGATAAGAAAAAATAGAATATAGTACTAGTATTATATAGATATAGGTATAGAAATATATATATATATATATTATAAGTAATTAGATTAGATAATTAGTAAGGAAAAATATGATAATAGTATATAATATTATAATATAGAGTTATATATATATAGATAACACTCATATACGTACATATAATGGATTAATATATAATATATATGGAAATAATAATAGGATAAGATGAGTAAAGTATATAAAATACAACCGTAGATTACCAGAGCCCCTGAGACAAAGGGACGAACTTAGACCCAACTCTTTTGCAACACAGAACACACAATACTGGGCTCCCAAAGCCTCCAACCCTTTTTAGAAAAAGTTAGAAATATCATTCAATGCTTGATTAACAATTCTCAAATTATGCATTCAAAAAGCAAAAAACTTCTGGAGAAGCCCATTCAGGGGAATAGTTGAGTGAAATTTTCTTTCGTCATAAAATAGAATCTGCAACCACTAGAGAAGACAGCTCACTAGCTAGACAGACATCTCATCTTTTCCACATCCCATCACCCTACACAGGCAACAACAGACGAAAACAGACAACAAAATAAAAACAGACAAAAAACCGTTGTCTGTACTGCATTGAGAGACATCGTGTAAGCAGTGAGCGATGCTAATTTCAGTTGGTGCACGATCGAAGAAGAGACTTATCTTATGAACGAAAAGAGAAAAATCAAAAACGGTATCCCAACTGAATGGCTTGGCAGAAGTTTGGTATAGGTTTTGAAGCAAATAATTTGAAATGTGTTAAATTTCAAGGCATTAATGTCAATAATAACCTTTTTGCGTAAAGAAGAGGTGAGAGACGTATGGAGACAAGAGATTAAGGTTGGGGTGCAAAAGAGTTGGGCTCATATCTAAGGTAAAATCGATAGAGTAAACACGGGGAAAATAATGGAGATAGATAAGTGATACGATAAAATAATAACTCTTCAACCGATTAAATAGGGAATACTTTCATAAAATAAATTATCCATTATTACATTTATATTCAGTGCATTTCTCAACTTACTAATAGTAAACAATAATAAGACGTAGAAAAAGTATAAATAATAATAAATATAGTACAAAACTAAATAAGAACAGCATTATCAATCTAGAACTATTTGAAATAATTTCTACTTAATAACGGAAATATAATATTACTAAAATATATATAAATATATAAATAAAAAAAATAAAAAAAAAATATAAAAAAAAAAAAAAAATAAAAAATAAAATATAATAAGTAAAAAATAATATAAATATACATTACTAAGTAAATGTATTACAATTTACTAGTAATAATAATACTATATGTCTTATGTATATAAAGTGTATATAATTACCTATATAAGATATAAGTGAATAATATCATACCAATAAATAAAAATAGGCTATCATAATAGTTCAAGACCATGCGTATTAATCCCTAACGGTATATGTAGTGATGTATATTGGACAGTTTCCGGCATCTCGACCTCCAAACAAAATGATCGTCCGCGAGAAAACAAATCGCGCACCTAATGACATCGCATCCAGACGGATCCTTGAACTGAAAAAATGAGGATGTTGAGGATGTTGTTTCTACCATATTGAATTAAATGCATTAAAGTATAAATAAATTATTTGGGCATTACTTTAACAATGGAGTTTTATGAGGAATGTCTAAAATAATTGTCAACCCATTTGTGAATTATCATTATATTAATATGACAATGGATATATTTAATAGTTATCTTGATAATTAGTTAATGAAAGTAGTAAAGTAAGATGAAAAGGAGTAAAATAGTATATATGATTATAATATAATAATTAGTGAAATAAAATATTGATAGATAATAGTTAGTTATATAAGTTTAATATAAGTTATTATGAAATATTTATATATATAAGAGGATGATGATATGTAAGTAAGTATAATAAGAATATTTAGATAAGATTAATGTGAATAGAGAATAAATATATTATAATATATAATGTATAAAGTGATTGAGAATTATAATATATATAGAAGGAGAGTATAAATAATAGGATAATTAATATAATATTAGAAAATAGATGTAATAGTATAAGGTAATAAGTAATATAATATAATTAATTACTATATATATATATAAATATATAAATATATATATATTATCCAAACTCAATTTTTCTTTTTAACATTTTTAAAAAATTTTCGGAAGCTGGTTGCGGTGTGGTCGCGACTTGCGTCGGTGCGATTTAAAAGGCCCGCACCACGCTCGCACACGGCACACGCACACCAACTAATTTTTTCTCGTGACTCTGCCCACCGCTACGCGCACTTTTATTGTTTCTTTCGCACCGCACCGCACCGCACCGCACCGCACACGCACCGACATGCCGCTACCGCACGCATATGTCACTGAAATTTTTATGTAGCCAACCAGCCACCAAATATGGGCACCACGCACCGCACCCGGTGCGTCGGCCAACCCATGAATAATAAATATATTAATATTTAAGTAAATAGACAAGTATAAAATGATAAGTAAACCTCGAGGTAAGTATTAAAATAAATAGATATAATTAATAGAATATATAAGTATGAAATAAAATGATAATATGTACGTGGTAGGCACGTTTGAATTAAGATTTACAGTAACATGTAACAATAAAAGGATAAATAAAACATAACTTAAAAATGATAATATTACAATATATTATAAAAATAAGATATAACATCATACAAATGAGTAAGCTCCATAATGTTAAGAGCACACATCATAATAAATATAAATATTATGCAACGAGCTTCACAAAAAACAAAATCTCCTATTAAAATGAACAATACAAAATAAACCATTCTACAGTCTTTATTAACTCATAAAACCAACATATATTAAAATCGTTACAACTAAAAAAAGTACAAATATTACTAAAAATAACAAACGCGAATTATAGCATAAACATCTCATAGTTACTAAAAGGGGTGTAAAAATACTACAATAGTTTAATCATGCTTTGCCTCTGTTCATAAAATTAATCTTCCGATAATGATTAGTGATTGTCTGAAGGCTCACTTTTCATTATACTGCTAAGGTACATACTTAAAAAACTTTTGTGTCCTCAAAAGTATTGCGCATGTAAAATCATTTAGACTATAATTTTTGCCCTGATACAAACATATTATATATATATATTAAAATGAAATATAAGCAATTCTCCATAATTATTAGAATTATTAAATTAATTAGAATTTAAATATATATTAATATATATATAAATAATTAATTAGTTAATAAATATTATAAATGATATATATATAATATATATTAATAGAACAATCTTACATTATATAAATATATATTAAAAATTATATTAATATATTTTAATTTAATTATTTATATTAACTTATTCTATATATATTTATATTATATATAATTAATTTATTATTAATATTAATATATATTAATGATTAAGATTAATATTATAAAAAATTATATTAGTATATATTATATATTTTTTAATATTTAAATAATTAATTATTAATTTATATATTTTATAAGATATTCTATATAGTATGATAAAACAATGAAATATATTTAAATTATTAAATATTTAATACTAATACTAACACTTGGTAATTAGTAATACTAATTACTAATACTAAGGATCTTAGTATTAATATTAATATTAATAAAATTAAATAAAATATTATTTATATAATTTAATTTAATATTAATATAATAATATATATATAAAATTTAATAATATAAATAAGCCAGATTAATATTATTATAATTAATATTTTATAATTATATATTTAATATTAAGTATATTATTTAATTATTAATTATATAATATATATTTAATTATATTATCATTTATTAAATTTATTAATTATTATATATATTTTAATATATTATTATAATATTTAATATTAATATTATATATTAATTTATAT
>JABUQX010064024.1:0-49348 GCA_015478945.1 Trachelipus rathkii
AAACAGAGCTTCGAAACCTCTTTTTGCCTACCTAGAAAAAACAGAACGCAACGCCAACACGAGATTTATCGTAATAGAAGAGAGACGAAACACAACCGAACCACAAGCTATCTCGGAAGATAGGACGAACTCCGAGTTATTTTTTCGAGACATGTTACAAGAGTACTTAAATGTTACATAGCAGAGTCACACTCCAGTTCCTAAACAAATTAGAAATAAAGGATATCTGCGGTATATTAACGAGTTAAGAGATGAATGACGCCATCACTGCGGCTGACCACAGCAAGAGCAAACAGGTTAAGCCTAATCATCGGACTCTTACTCCAGGCATACATTATAGTATATAAAGGCTGTGAGTTCGCTAGATAGTTATGAGAATAGATAATGATTAAGTAGATAATAATAATAAAATAGGATCAGCCTTAATAAAAAACGCTGATATTAATATAATAATTAATAATTAAAAATAATAATAATAATAATAATATAATAAAATAATATAATAATAATAATAGATAATAATAATAATAATAATAATAATTTTTCCTGGATGACTAATTCAATTTCCTCTTGATTAATATAATGTTTATTTAATAATAAAATAATTCATTTTCTTATATTTCAACTTTATTTATGTAATTTTAATATATAGTAAGGATCTTCAAAACATGAATTTTAAAAAAATTTAATATACGAGACAAGTTGGAGAACGAGTAGATACATAGTATTTCTAGGGGTACCGAGTGTTAGAGCTTCTTAAGATTGAGCATTTGTACTAGGACAACAGATTCATTTTGTCACTCGCAGTTCTGGGTGATAATATTTCTTTCACTTATCGGCATAATAGGTGCTCAGATCATAATAGACTGAGATAGACAGTATGACCCGAAATTGTATTTGAGCTAGTATGGAGAGAAAAAAAATACGCACGATTTTGCGGCCGCTCTTGAGCGCAATTGGCGATAAAGAATGACGATTCAGTGCGATCTCTCATTCAACATTTGGCTAAATAATGACTGAGTGATGTATTGGAGGTGCGTTAATTCGGGTGCGCCTATTTTTGGTGGTGATCCTTTAGTATATTGTTTTTGGTTGTAATTATTGTTCTTCTTAGGCTGAGTGTGTATTTGTTTTGGTCATGAGGTGTTGTTTGTACCTTTTATCACATGTATATTTATTTTCGTACTCGCATTGATGAATTTATATTTTACTTTGGGATCTAAAAAGTTTTCTCATAATTCTCTCACGCGATTATCGATCTATGAATAGGGATAAGAAGTATCGAGGAGGACCATATTCACCAATACCGCTGGGGAGGAGCACCAGATGGGATGACCGTTGTTTTAGTCTGGTGGTGGGTGGCGGTCCTAAAAATAGAAGCTGCAGATACTTGGCACAATTGACCGAAAGTTATAGGGTGGTCTCGTATTATCTCGGAGGATACCTGAGGAAATTGAGATGCCCTAGTGAGATTTCACTCATTGATCGGGTGTATATACGATTCTTCCTAATAATAGTAATAAGTATCTATATTTATATTTGTACGTGTAGTTGTATTCTATTGAGAGAGTATTTTAGTAAGTGTACTAATACAATACCTTGTATATAAATTCATGAGTGCCTTGTTATTTGATGATATGTTTACGTTATATAAGTTTATACTCAAGATTTATTACATTTGGTTAATATTGTGATGCGATTACTGGTGAAGTTAGCGTATTCAGTGATGGGTCGGATAAATTATGTGTTATTAATATATTGATATTTAAATTATACTATATTGTATTGTTATATTATATTTTGATGTCAGTTATATAGTACATGCTTAATGTGTTAATTTAAATAGAATAATAGTTTAGTTTTCACTGAGTTTGAGTGTTTGAGTTATGTATTTAATATAAATTTGTATTATATCACTATTATGTGACTTTATGTGAAAGTTATAAGTGTGTTAGTTCAATATTGTTTAACATATACTTATATATATTATATATATATATAATATATATACTATTAATATTTATTTGGGATGTATTTGAGAGTTTAGTTAAGAAAAGCGATGCTAATATTTATATTATGTATAAATTTTGAGGTGAATTGTTAGTAGATTCTCCGTAAATGATTGGCGTATCTATTATAGATGATTATTAAAGAAAACGAAGAAGACAAGAGGTATGAGGGATGATATAGAGAGATGGAGGAGGAGGAGGGCGAGGAGAAGCGGTGTACATGAGGTGACGTCCGTTAACTAGAAGAAAAGTGGAGTGAAGAGACATTTGAAGATGATGGATGGGTGATGTGATAGTGATGGTATGAGAAGAGGGGCATGAGGTAGGTGTATAGAGAATTATGAGTGAGTGTGAAGAGGTGAACTGATAGGTAGAGGTAATAGGAGAGAGTACGGAGATAGAGAGAGAGCGGAGAGAGAGCAGAAGAGATTGTATGTCATGTAGTGTGAGAGATGAGAGGTTAGATGATGAGAGTAGATGAGAGCGAGGAGAGAATGAAATGACTAGAGCTGTGAGATGAATATTCTTGTTAAAAGAAATTATACATGAGATAGGGTATCATAAAATAAAGTATTGCTTTATTTGAGTGTGTTCTTTATTCAGCATGTGCAGGGTGAGATAAATAATACTAGAGTGACCATTTGGGTTGAAGACAGCATCGGGGTTTGGATATGTCAAGTTACGTGTTTACTGTAGCGTGCAATATTTTATCAATAAATTATTAGGAGAATATTCTTGAAAATATTCTGAGTAGAAATCCAAACCCCAATCAACATAAGTTATATATAATTTTTAAACTGTGTGAGTACACTCATAATAGATGGACTCAATCTATAAATATCTTTAATATTCCGAGGTCTTTGGATAGGTTCTTAATGATGTAATTATTAATATGAGTTACTAAGATTAGGGCTGTAATTAAACTCTCGTTTCACATATAATCTGTTGTAGAGTATATAGGAGGAGCGTGCTATGATAATATTTATAATGCGTGCGTGACTCATATGTCTTTATTTGTGAGAGGTCATTATATATGATTGAAGGGTTCCGAGAAAATACTATATAAGTAGACCGTGAAACTATACATATTAAGGCGTGCTATTATAAGATTTCTTGGCCTAAAAGTAGGTAAAGGTTTTCGGAAAGTTCTCGATGGATGAGCTAGTATAGATGGATTAGAGGTGTGAGTTCTTGTCGGATGGCTCTTGATATGGCTGGGGAACGTCTTTCATTCATGTTGGTATTAGCTTTTGTCTTAACCCGGGAAATACGGGTGTGGTTTTTCAGCTCTCATGAGCAGAAGTTATGGTCAAGATACATCTGCGATTTGTACTCCGCACTTTCTCTCTGAGAGTTGTTTAGCTCTAATAGTGGCACGCAAGTCGGGATTTACTTATTTAGAAAATGGGTAAAAATATAAGACGGTGCTGGATTGGTTAATAGTCAGAAGAGTGGAAATATTATGACCTTTTTTGGTATTATAATACACTTTGTGAGTATATATAAAATTAAATATCATATGCTTCCTTTCCTGAAAAATTATTAAATGTGATTATAATTTTTGATAGGATATTTGTTGTAGCAATAATGTTGTAGTTATGAGTTCGTCGCGATATTTCCTTTAAGTTGTTTATAA
Source organism: Trachelipus rathkii (assembly GCA_015478945.1). NCBI lineage: Eukaryota > Metazoa > Arthropoda > Malacostraca > Isopoda > Trachelipodidae > Trachelipus > Trachelipus rathkii. The sequence goes on from JABUQX010064024.1 coordinate 3,646, forward strand.
TGTGATTAATATTTTGAGATATTTAATTCAGAATGACTTTCCTTAGCTTCTGAGGAATTTTAAGTAGAAAGTCCTTTTTTAATATAGTTGTTTTTATAATATAAATTATATAGATAATTTATTTTATCACTATTGTTATTTACTTTTTGGTTGCTTATTTTATTTTCAATTGTGGTAATTATTTTCTCTATTAATTAAAAGGGCAAATGGACGAGTTTTATTAAAAAATGATAAATCTATTTGTTATTGGCTCTGAATAGTTACTGCGAGGTGTTGATAAATAATATTATTATATAGAGGGAGGAGTTGTCTGGTTGAGTTGCCACTCTCTCGTAATAGTAGGATAGGCATTGGTTGTAAGTAGAGAAAGAATACTCTATACACGTCTAGCATATGATAGAATAAATATTATAGTCGAGAATCAGGATCATTTTTAATACCTTAACTAGATATAATAATAAAAAACGTTTGATAATTCGCAGCGTTAATGTTATAACCCCGTTTCAAATATGACAAAAAAGAATAATATTGTTATCTTTTTTTATTGTAATTTTTTTTTTATTTCCAGGTCACACAGATATATTTGCAACTAATATTAATAATATAATTTGATATGAACAATTTTATTTTGACACGTGGTACTGTGATTAATTTGTGTTATGTAATATTATATATAGTGAAATTAGCTTGGTGCTCGCTTCTTTATACCTGGCGTGTGCTGATCGTATGTATTGACTGTGACTTAGATATTATTTTAAGATATATGAGTTATTTGTTGTTTATGATTGCTTTCATGAATTTTCATAGAGTGTAAGGTTCTTGGGGAAAGGTTATATTTAATTTTATTTTTGTGATTATTATTAGTATTGTTAATTATTAATATAGGTATTTTTGAAACACAAAATTGAATTATTAAAGAAAAGTTTTTGAATATTGTTATGTTTTTTCTGTTATATATATTATATTTATTGATAAGATTTTTAAATATAGATTGAGTATTTAATTTTGTACTATGTATCGTGCATTTATTTATAGATATGTAAACATTAAATACTGAGTACAATCTGTGTATTTATCTCGGTATGTAGGTTTTTGTCAATTTGGTTATTTCTATGTATATAATTGAAGGAGGTGAATACTTAAAGAGCTATTATTATATGGATAATGTAGTTTCATGTAATGATCTATACCTCTACAAATAAATACAGCCGAGTGTTTCCCTACACTAGAATGAGGAGTGTGATATGTGGAGTCCATCAAGAATGTATAGGTTTTACGTACGTGCTATGCGATATTCCGGGTTCATAGTAAGAGTATATATAGGGACTTAACGATGGTAGATGAAGAGTCTCTATGCCTTCAGAGATTCACATTTCTAAGGGAGTCTAACTTGGTCTCATATGGACAAACTTGGAGCTCTTCGGTGAAAAGATCTAACATGTTCATTTTTAAGGGCTGAATGATAACATATCTCATTTTTATGTGCACATATATGTCATCTTTTTGAGTTTGTTTCTTATATAGATCACACTCGTTAGTGTAATGAGTTTTATTCATTTTTATGGACCAAAAAGAATTGTGATTATAACGACTGATAATTATTTGCCACGTGCTGCGTATCCCAATAACTTATATTATAGAGTATATACACTTGTGAGCTATAGTTTGAGTCTATTTTATATATATCAATTTAAAATTATCCTAAATAGATCTAGAGAAATTTAAAAATTATTTTGTTTGCTTCACTCTATTATTATTTGATTTCTATAAAATAATTAATTTTTATTAGTTTTATAATATGAATTATTATTAAATATATATTTAAGTATAGAATAATTTTTTATTATATTATATGATAATATAATTTTATTGAGCACACTAACTTACTATCTCACCAAACAGCAATCTGTTCTCAACACTAATGTCATGATATATATATATATATCCACAGTTAACTATTCCTTTACTTGACACTCTATAAACATAAATATCTATTCTCATAGAATCTTCTCTTTCCAATTAGACACCCTGATATTGAAGAGTTTTCATCCGTCCTCTTTATCACTCTCTCTCTCTCTCCTCTTCTATCTCTCTCTCTCTCTCTCTCTCTCTCTCTCTTACTCTTCATCTCTCGTCTCTCTTCTATCTCTCTACTCTCTCTACTCTTCTCTCACTTCTACTTCTCACTCTTCTGCTACTCTATCGACTCTCTCTCTCTTGTATATATTTCATCTTCACTCTCTCTCTCTCTCTCTACTCTACTCTATTCTTTCAATTAGATCAATCTCTTCTCGTACTCTCACTTCTCTCTCTTTACTCTCTCTCTCTCTTCTCTCATACTCCTCTAATATATATATATCTATATATATAATAATATTTATAATAATAATAATATATTATATATATATAATATATATATATATATAATATGATATATATATATATATATTAATATATATATATAATTATATATATATATAATATATTATATATATATATTATATAAATATAATATATTATATAATAATTATATAATAATAATTATATATATATAATTATATATATATATATATATAATATATATAATATTATATATATATATATATTAAGATTATTATATATATATTATATATATATATATAATATAATATTAATATATAGTATATTAATTAATATATATTATAATATATACTATATATATATATATATATAATATATCTTATATTATATAGTATATATATATATTTAATATATATATATAATAATATATATAATAATATATTAATACTAAAATTATATATCATATATTAATAGGAAAGTACCGTTAGTTATCGAGTATCTCGAGGTATATATCGGTTATACGTATTGGGTATATTGTGAGGCAGTAATTATCTAGCCATTTTTTGTGAGGGTGAGAGGTATTCAGTAGATATTACGTAGTATTGGTTAATAATGGCCGATATATATAGTTATCTTTATCTTTTTGGGTGAGAAAATATATGATAAAACCTTTTTAAGATATCCAAATTATAATATAAATATCTAGTTTCGATTATATAATATAAAAGTTGTTATGATGGTGACGAATGAATCTGAGTTAATCGTTATCGTGCTATACTAGGGTACATATATATAATTGCGTAATTTTTATCATATATCGACATTCAGTGATCTATCGTCAAACGTCATGTCCATTTCTGCCTATATTAATATTATATGCTCGAGAATATAAGTGGGAATATTACACAGAAACTGGAAAAAGATTATGTTTCTGCAACTTTAACAATCCTTTGCATTTTTAAGATATATAGTATTATTGTCAATCTTAGTTCAATGTCTCGTTATTAAATATATTTTAAATATAATATAGTTCAATATTTAATACTTAGTACTATATATTAGTTATACATATATATAAAAAAATATTTAATTATAAATTAATTAATAGTTGCAATAATTATGTAATATGATTATTATTTATATTATTATTAAATAAATTTATTAATTTAATTATCAAGATAAATTAATTATTATAATTTTAAAATATAATAATTATCATAAGAAAAATTATTATTAATAATATTATTTATTATTATTAATTATATTATTTATAATATTAATTATATTATTATTATTATATTTATTAGTATATATTTAATATTATTTATTAAATTATATAAAACAACAGATCAATTATAATCATTAATCATAGAATTTGTAAATCTTAAGCATTTCATGAATATTATAATTTATATTTAATTATTAATTTAATTAATTATTATTTTTATCATTTATTATGAATTATATTTATATTTATTCTTAATTAAACATATATTTATATATATTTAACACATAAAATTTATAAATAAAATCAGCTTTTGCTCACTTACTTGTTTACTGATGACCTAAGATAGAGTCTAATCATGAAATTATATCACCTCTAACTATCGTTTTTAATATATATATCACCAATCTATAACTTATTATCATAATTTTCGCCTCTAAAGAGTGGAAGTGATGATGTACCTTATTAGTATAAACATTTATACTCTCACTTGTAACATGTCTCTGAGAATATTCTCGAATCTCCTATCTTCAATGTTTTTGTGAAGTAATTAAATATACTTTCTATCCTTCTAATTAATCAGTATAATTACTTTGATGTCACTTCTTACTACTCATAGTGAGTTTTTATCTAATACAGAGTCAGTAATTTTTCTAGAGCCTTTTTATTTGAGGTATTTCTATATACTTATACTGGACAAGACTGTACTATTCTTACTCACATCCTAATATATATAGGTGAATTTTACATAAATGATAGAGAACACATGTGAGTAATGAGTACGATTATGTGATAGCCTCCTCTACTACTACTAGATCTGTATGAGTGTGGGAGAGGGGTGCTGAATAATTTACATTCACTCTCTCAAAGATATCGGATCTATTTATAATATTAATGAATAAACCTTACACAACATTCTCGAGAGGATCGTCCGAAATACCCATATATCTTGATAATACTACAAATGAACCTTAGTGTTATATTTCAACCATATGATTCCATACTATCTTCACTATAAATTAACTCACTCCACTTTATTATCGCTCCTAATTGGTATAAATATTTGACTATAATCAACCTTATTATCTTCTAACTATGATACTTTCTGCTCTCAACGTTTATTTCACTACTCTTTTGAAGACAGTTATATATATACGTATCTCATTGCATCACAGCTATCATATTCTCTCTGACTACATACTTGTTTTTTCGTGTACACTTTCATATGTGATCGGTGCGATTGAGAAGTTATATAGACTTCGCTAGGTTTACGCCTGATTATAAATTTTTGGTATGTTATCACCTCGAGTGGTTTGTTCATCTCTTGGAGAGTAAAGAATACTTATGACTACACTTCTATATACTTGCCAAGCGTATATAAAGAGTGCAGGATTCTGTATAACACACACTGGTCAATAGATGGTGATAAGCAAGGTCTTTTCGAGTTGCTTGGCTTGACCACACACAAACTCTCTTATCAATATCCTTGAATGAGTAGATCTCTCATAGAAGTTGTACTAGAATCAGAGGCATTTTGCATCACTGAGACATTCTAGTTAATACGACTTTCACAGAGTGAGATTTGTCGTATAAGTGTGAGTGAGAGGTAAGACACTGTTACATTATATCGATCATTTCGACTCACCGCTTAATGCAGGTAGTTCATTCGAAGTGGTCTGGCAAGCACATAAAACGTAGTCATTCTGTTTGTGATCTCATGTGGGATATCCAACTTCTGCCTTTGGATGTTAGCTAAGAAGCAATATGTTCAATTATAAAAGTCCAAGACATTGCGGACCGTACTGAGTTCAGCTAAGAAACTAAATATTCACCTTTTGGCCTCTATATATTCTAATAATACCATATAATTCTATAAAACATTACTGTCACAATATACTTAGAGTAATTACGTACTTGCACTACGATAATATTAACGTTCTGCATGTTAACAGTCTCGCTAAAATACATCCAAACCAGCACTAAATTGAAGCAACGAGATGGTCTCGAGCAATCTCGTTGGGAAATCTGATTGTTAGAATAGTTACTTTTACAGTTAAATTATTGCTACTTTTTGGGGTCTTAACATATAATTAATTCATCCGAATACTTTCATCCTAGCTTCAGTTGATTCTCAAACACACTAGGTGTGATTACATTTCAATCAGTGTCGCGTGATGTTCTCTGTACAAGTCTATAACCAGTCAAAAAAGGAAAGCCGGGGGCCCGGATGGCATTTCACAGAGTTATTGCGGTGAGACCGGGCATGTGACACTTATCTTTGTTGCAGAGAGTACGAATACCGCACGGCTCTCGAGAGCTCTCATATATCTATATTTCTTCGATGTTCTCATAAAATACTTTCCCTGTGCGCAAGATGTTTTGTGATTTAAAGAGTAATAGCTTTTAGGAAGCAGGTTATAGTCAATCTGCTGCAGACTCCGGGAAAAAAAAGGAATCTAAGGAGCTCGCTCTGATCCTTCCAAACTACTGGCCAATAATATTGACTCTATTACTCATTAGGAGAATGAAAGTTAAGTCTTTTGATATTTTATGTGTTGAGATAGAATGTCTTTTGACTCAAACTGCTATATTGTGCTAGATAGTATGCATTTGGTTTATTCTGAGAGAGCTGTCAATATTCACTTATTAGGATAAGAGTGACCAGTTTTAGACTTTTCTCGACACGTCCGAGTATACATGAGTGTGGCGTATAAATACGTTTTTCTGGTGAAAGATGAGTATTATTTGCACATGGAGGAGGTATTTCTTATCCGCCAATTATGAAGACTCTATTCACTGGGAAGAGCTTAGTCGCGGTAGGTGGTGGCGTTGGAGCATGGTTTCTCGAATGTAAAGGGCAGTGTGTTGAGCTCAGAGTGTGGTGGTTATTATTGTGTATTGGTCTACGCACGATGTATTTTCACAACTGTGACCCTCACCAGGCTTCGGACACTTCGCTCGAGTTTCTCTTTGAATGTAAGGTACATATAGTGCTCTGTTCATTCTATCTAAAAGACGTTCAATAATCAAAGGCTGTATATGTTCTGTATTGTGGTGGGGGCTATTCTCTTTTGTTCTCCTGTCACAGTCATTTGCTAATTAAGAGTCGAGTGATGTCATTCAGGGTTACCCCCCCCCCGCTCCTCGCTCCCTGCACCGCTCGTCGGCCAACCAGGTATACCACCGCCTCGTCACCATCATGTGCTACTTTTAGCGTACTAGCTGGTACATTCCTAAACTTAATGGCAATAGGTCAATGTCTCGAGTCTGGGAGGCACAAGCTGAAACAACACTATATCGCTCATCTCTGAGTATGAGCAACATGTGCATTATCAAGTCGGGTCGAGTGATCATTATCGTGTTTCACAGTACCACTCGCTGCTATTTAATCTCGTCTATAGAATAGCTCTTGTTCGTCACGATCTCGAGTTGTTAAACTTACTAGGTAAGAATCGTAACTCGTGCATATTCTCTTAATTATTTTAGTACTTATTCTTATATACCTTCTCACTACTGAGGAGGATTCATCGACGATAAATCCAGACGATTGTAACCTTCACGAGTCTGAGCAACTACTATAGGTTCGGTAACCCACCTTTATATTAATTTAAGCTACTATAATCTTCTCCTGCATCATCACAAGACTCTATCTTCTAATTCTCCCCATACTCTCAATATCCATCGGACGGTGAGTGTTCTCCCATCTGCTCACATTCAGGCGATAGATTAATCAAAAGTATGTACTTATGGCACTCAAACGCACATTAGAGACGCAAACAAGAAAATAGTTATTCACTATTTGAGGGATGAACATTACAACATATACACAATAGTGGTAGCCTTTTGACAGGAGACAAAAACAGAGAGCGAGAAGATGGTCTCAGTAATACTAGGGATGAGATGATCGAAGATCTAATTCACATCTCCTGAACACCTTATTTTTCCACCGCTAGTCGCTCATTCTTAGATATTCTATCAAAATCAATACACATCAAAAGCGAACATCCACTGCACTGATCTCAGTATTCTCAGACTATGAGAATACCTACCAATCTGCAGGAGCGGTCTCATAATGTTTCATCCGAGAGCTATTTGGCATACATGAGACAAGCTCTTCTCGAATTAAAGTCCACATACAGCAGGCTTATAAAAATACTTTCTGTAATATTATCAAGACTACACTGGTTTGGACACTTTCTAAATTAGTGTGCGACTGTCGTGTGCTAATGCAATAATGTTTTCCAAGATGACTACGCCGTGTCTGTGCTATCAGTTGGCAACTATTGCATAGAATCAATATCAGTATTCATGCTAGGAGAAATTAGTCTATTGTAGACAAGATACATCCTCTTGTTCTTTTATAATTAAACTTCTTTCCCGGTCTAGCTATAATCTTTTTTCAGCCAGAAACCCGTGCTATTCCAATATATTTAAAAAATTCCGGCATAAAAACGAATTAAACTCACCTCGTCACTATGTAAATTCTCGTTTAATTTGCGTTAGATGCGTGACTTGTAGTGTTACAACAACCCCCTTCCTTGAATGGGCCTCTGTCCGTGAGTGATGGTTATCACTGTTAATATTAACAAATCTGGAGTGCACGTATATTAGATAATTGATGTTAGTTTGTAATCGATTATGTTGATAAGTCACTTTACACTAATGTATTAAATATATAATAATTTGAGTATTTAGTATTCTACTGAGTTTCGTGACATAAGTTAATATGTGATTCATATTAAAACTGTGTTGCTGTCACGCACACATATATAGCGCTATATTAAGTTACTTTATTGATGATATATTAGGCCTTAATTTATGAGTTTATAATATTTACTTACAATACGTATTATTATCATATGATGAATGGGTAGAGAAAGATATAGGTAAATATATTGATACTAATATATTTGCTCAGTGCTGGAAATTTTTCTATTTTCAAAAACTACAATACAAATTTGAATATAAAAAATAAGAAGAGAGGAGGTAGAGACTTAGGAGGAGATAGGAGGAGTTGGACGCAGACCGATAACGGAACCTCCATGAGGAAATTTTGTTAGCAAAACAACCAGACTAATGAGATGCGTAACCTTCAAAGAACGAAATATCAAATATGAATGATAATACATAATTTTTAATTTTTGAATCCTATTTTAGTACAGACTCTATGTTTACTTTGAATATCAGTTCAATATTAACATGATTAAAAGTACGGATATAGTGAGATCGTAGAACACACACCATTAACGATAGTTCTTTTATGAGTTTCATCCATTTGTCGATAGTTTCAAATGAGATTTTTAATCTTAATAGTTTAATTTTAAATAATAAGAATAATATTTATAAATATATAATACCTGAAATTTATTATCCTATTCATAAAATATTAAAATAGGGTTCCAATCAGGATCAGAGTATTACTACCTAAAAGAGTTTAAATTGTTCCACAGAGAGTATTCAGTTGACGAGAGCAATAGCTCATCAATAAATAGCAAATATATTCTATTCTATATTATCAAAATTAACTTTTTCTGCAAGGCGGTGAAAAAACATCCTCATATATAATAAAGAGTTTTCTCTATACATATAAACGTGATACGGAATAAGTTCTTTAAACACGACCATGGTCTAGATAAATATATACTATAATACTAATATGAGAATATTAGGTCAATCATATTTTCCGACGGTAAAGCTATAACTATTTCTGAAATTACATTTATATTAGCTAATTAATACTATCATAGAAGTGAGCACTTTTATTAGTCATTAAGCTATTGAATCAATAATAAAAAAAAAAAAAATAAAGATATACATATAAGTAAAGTATGTAGAGCCGTCCTATAACTCTAGACAACCCCTGAGCATAACAGACATCATGAGAATTAATGACTATAGTAGTGACTTTTACAGCTCACAAATAACTACTACTGAGAATGATTAGATAAGTAAGAATTTTGAGTATATAGTATTTAGTACTATTATTTTAGTGTAAAATTTCATCGGGCGAATTGCATTGACATCTATCAATTTCACTCATATATACTTTACAATATAGAAGTGAATTACTACACCTCAAGGTGAACCTCATATGAAAAAAAACTTGAGTAGCTAACATATCATTCAATGAGAGCTAAAGAATAATTTAAATAGCCATCTGTGAAAGATAGGAGATTAGGCTCTATGAAAACATTGGAGAGATTACCGTTATACAGAATATGTATGCAATCCTTATCATATGTTATGAGTGGCATGAAAATGGGCTAAGGTATATATCCTATTATTACCAGTGCTTAGCAAGCTCAATATATTTATATTATAGTACTACACTCTAACCTCATATTATGAGTCGATAGAGCAGTAGCGTGAATTTATTTTTAATGTAGGTGAGATGTAAACACCCCACAATAAGACACTGAAGCTCTATGACCAGATACTGTGAATAGAGCTTAATATATGTTTTTGAGCATTATTCACAAATTTCAATATATTATTTGTAATTTGAGTAATGGAAGATCATTATATCTTTTTTATCTTAATATAACTTACAGTGAGTTATTATTATATGAGATGTATTTCATATATGTTACGTTTCTTTTTTTTAGCATTGAATATGCCTAGATGAGGCCAAATTATAGTTTGTAAATGCTTAGGTATGCTTATATTTATTATTGTATACTTTTAAAATATATCTTGTTAAATTGAAATCAATTTTAAAACATTATATAAGATCAGTAAGCTTAAACTTTGTAATACTTATACTGAGTAGATAAATGTGAAAATGGAATATTAAATTTATTGAATAAACAAGAACTATAATACAAAATAAGTTATTTTAAATATTATATTATAATTATTGGTTGCAACCTAGTATTCTCTGAACTACTCTAATTTTTAATATTATTTATAATATATAAATTAATGATATATTTAACATCAACAACTCAAACCATACTCAAAAGTATATATAATAAATAAATGATACATTAATTGTTGAAAGCTGTGATGTATAAACTAAACATGATAGTATTAGCTAAACTCAGTATCAAAATGATTTATCTGATTCATATTTCTGTGTATTTATTACAATTTAGATTATATATAGTATACGTGATATCAGTGATATTATTGTATCAGGTATATCTATATGAGTGACACTTAATAAATTAGAAGTAATTCGAGTTAACGTGAGTGAGTAGTATATAATCGAGGGTTATTCAGGCCTCTTATATCTATGTAGTTAATCGACATTAACCTAATAATTAAATTAATATATTTATATATATAAATATATAATATTAATATTAATTAGTTAATTATTTTATATTTCGAATCCATATTAATATAATATATATAGCAATTGTATATGAGGTGTCCTTACTCAGTAAGAATTTTACTACCTAATTATATTTATCTTTTGGAGATTTAATATTACTGCTCAGCTCAGCAATACCGCAATAAGCTTTTTCATGCTTAATTCATCAAAAAGATAATCATTAGTTAATAAAATAAGATATCATTATTTTCCAAAATCTATTTTTCGTAATTTTTTTAGATGTAATTTCTCAGTGGTTATATATAAAATATTATATATTATATTTATAATAAGTAATATAAATAAATATAATATATATAATATATATATTATATAATTAATTATATATTATAATATATATATATAATATACTATATATATAATTATATAAACTCTACGAGTTTTACATTCGAGATTAACATTAACACTTAATAGTTGTTATTATATTATTAAAATAAGTTTTCATTTATTATAAAAAGTATTTATATTTATCTAATAATATTTATAAATTACCTACATAATTAAATAAGAAACTGTTAAATATGTTTTATATATATATGAATATTCTTATATTATTTATTTTATTTTTTAACACTTGTGTATTTAGTAAATGAACGGTGTAATATATTAAACATTCGGTGTGATCACTTTAATAGTCGCCTCGGATTAATTATAACTGTGTGCGATTTTAATGGAGCGATAATATTAATTATAAAGTATGTGTCATAGGAGGTACAGGTTGGCATAGTCTCATAATTGACCATTGTATTCTGATAATTAAGAAGTGATATTGAGCTATAATACGGTGTCAGCTCTACACACTGGAACTTTATTCCAATGTTCACAATGTTACAAATTAGTTGCCTTGAGTACTCTTTACTCGCTCTGCATAATACTAATGGAAAGTTATATATAGAATATATAATATAGATATATTTTATCGAGATATAACAATTTTTCATATGGGTTATAACAATTTATTTAGATAAACCAGTAGTAAGAAAATAAGCAAGTTGATTGTAGGAAAATAGGATCCTATAACATTTAAAAGAATATGACTTTTTTTTTATGAATTTCCACAATTCCACTTTAAGTGTACTATATTAAAAATATCGCTTTAAAAATACAACGGTATAACGGTGGCATTACTGAGTCTCTCTTATAGATCATAAATTAGAGAAAGAGAATTTGTAGTTCATAATAGCATAGAGAAATCAGATTTTAAGATAGATAAATTTTAAATTTCTTAATATATACTCTATTTATTATATACATCTAATGCTATAAATTTGTCTCTCAATAGATTTTTAAGAAGTATTATCCTTTCCAAGATACCACATATGATATATATACACATACTTATGGCATCATCTTTTGAGATTCTGAAATAATCCACTAAATATAGGCTATTCGGTCATTTATGAGTATAGTATTAGTAAAATTTTTAGGATAAGAAAGCTTATTCTGAAAATTATGGGAAGTCTAAACAAATTCAAGTATTATATTCACATAAAATATATAAATTCTAAAGTAACACCCTATCTCTGCAAATGTGCCTCTCTTTCTCTTTAAAATACGCAACTTTGTTCGGTATATTTAAGTAATTAAGAGAGCTTAAGCTGAGGCTCTTAAGGTGTTTATTGTTTATGCTATTTCTATAGGTGGGCGGTGAGAGAGTAGAAGTGGGTTTTATTTTAATTAACAATTTATTTTAATATTTCTATAGTTTCTGGACTATTACACTCTCAAGAGTGATAATGGCTAGAGAAGATTATTGGAAAGAGCTAAATCGTGCTTTGAGATGAGAGTGAGATTTGCGTAAAAAGCTGAAAGTTATAAATTGATAGCACTAGAATATTGATGCAAACTATTCATAGATATTAAACGAGAAATAGGCATCCTTAGCTTGATGTAACTTGTTATCATGTTTAAAATACAGATTTTACCCCCAACCTGTTTTTCCTCAAAAAGAAGAAGTAAATTATTGTATTCTTCAATAATTTGTGTTACAAAAAGTAACTCACACAATATAAAATTACTGTTGAAAAATGATTATGAAGTTATCTTCACCGCCCTCTCTCTCCACACCCGTCATTACATTAGGGATTGAGGTAAATTGACAGGACGTTAGATTTCCTATTCAGGAATACTTTATTTAGATTTAAAGAGGTTGTTAGTAACTTGTATAGATGTCTTATTGTCATGAATATTGGATGATGATATTGATACTTCTTATATCTCGATGAGGTTGTGTTTTGATGTAGATCACACTGCGCACGCATTTTGGTTAGATTTTGTGAGAGTTTAGCCGATGTTGTAATATAATTCAGACAGTTTGATGAGATGGTTTTATCAGTCTGAAGACAGTGAGAATTGATAGGGTAAAACTGATTAGTTATAAAATCCTAGGGACTAATTGCAATGCGCTAGATATGTGAAAATTAAACATATAATTTAGTTTGTGATATTAATTTATATATATCTAACCGCTTAAAAATAAACGTTTATCAAATTTTTGAGCCACCAGACGAGTTTTTTTCTCCTATTTCCACGTAAAATCCTATTCAGAATTCAAATCATTCAGAGGTAAACAACAATATATGTGTAAGGTTGAGGAAGATCAGAATTACTGACAGTAGAAATTACACGCTATTCAGACACATTTATTCCATTTCGGTGTATTAAATGCTGAATAATATATATTCTATAATTGAGAAGGACAATGGACAGATCTGCACCAATATATACACCTCAGTTATGTTCGGTGTCAAGACTCATCTCTATAATATTACTCAATAGTCCTTTCTCTAAAAAAAATCTGCTATTAAAATAACATCTGTATTTCTCTAGCCACCTTAATTTTACTAGTAATATGAGAGTGTTTAGTCAAATAATCGCAGTTATGAACACCACCTAGGAATCTTAGCGGGCAGTGTGAGTGATAACAATATTAAGATCACAGAGATATGAACTACCCATGTTGAAATATGATTCCTTACCATAAATTGCTTCTCCCCTCTATTATAAGAGTGTATAAGGGAGTCCAATAATTAAGAACAAGAGGGGAGAAGCTCCAAAATAATCGATGGTAGAGTTGTCTCGCGGTACGTCCATACTTAAAAGATTATATTTGAAAGAAGATTTTACAAGAGTTCTTACCTCTTTGTTTATTAAAAGTGTAATAGATAATTGTCTTGTGGCATCGTAAAACATTTGTTTACCGTGAATATTATCAACAAAACCCATAAAAAGAAGGGTTGAGACTCTTATCGCGAAATATTACTATTCACACACTCACAATTTGTGACTTCGATGTGTGAGATTTTGTTATACTAATAGTATCGAACTTTCTGTGAAACTATATATCTCTCTGTTGAAGCTATATTTGAGTTTCTTCTCTGGCTGTAAGGAGGAAGTGAGAAATGGCTCTTTCTAACTGACTTAGGAAGGAGCCACTCCTCCCTTTCACCAAGTAAAGAGGAAGAATTTCGCAACAACTTTCTTTCTCAGTTGAGAAGGAAGAGAAAATTTGTAAACTTCTTCTCTATAAAAGCGAACGAATTTTTATATTTTTCCCTCCACTGATGGGAGAAGAATCCAAGGCAATATTATGATTAAGGTTTTTCACAATAGGTGAAGCCCAGTTTTTGAACTTATTAATAATGTTTCCGATGGAAGAACAAAAACTAAAATAATTATAGTAAAAGATTCTCTTTCTTGATGCTTTAAGAAAGGAGCTTTCAAGGGTTAGGAAAGTGAGTAGCTGAAACAGGTTAGATCCAAGCATATTTCCTTATTTGAGTCAAATTTTGGTTTGATTTTTAAAATGAAATTAGTGGAGTGATTCTGGTTCCAAGACTCACCCTCTACAGTTTTCCCCATTGTTAAGAGGGAAAGCAAAATTTTAAAAATATTAGCTCTTATAAATGAAATAATAAAATGGCTTTCTCTTTTGTGATAGAAACCTAAACCAAACCCAAAACTCTTGTCTTCTCTTGGTCGGGAGAAAGAGAGAAAAGAACGATCCCTCATTAATATTTCAAAAATATTTCCCTTTCCTCGCTCTGGAAAGGAAATTTTAAGAGAATCCTTCTCTCCATTTTCTAGTGAAGAGGAAGTAATTAAATTTAAAAAGTAATCTTTTCTATCATGCTATGATGAACAGGAAGGAGTTTCAAAGGTTATGAAAGGTCAAAACAAATTCTCCAACTTCTTAGCAAGAAGGGGAGAAAAAGAGCAGAGCAATTTAAAATTGTAATAATTTTGATGTCTCCTAAGATAACATCATTTTGTTAGTATTGATTTTAATTTTGATAATGTCAGTGATGGAAGCCTCGATGGCGTTTTCCTGATTCTGATTTTTAATAATAGTTATTTCATAATTTTTATATTGGCTGATTTCTACTTTTATATAACAATCTTATATTTATTTTTCATAATATATTAATATTGATGTCTTTCTACATTTAGTAATGAGTTTTCTTTAGCTCAGTTTATATAAGTATCTTTTATTATCTCATATTATTATAATATTTACCGATATAAAAACCAGCTTACAATAACACGGCAGTTAAAACATTTAATCTTCAGTATCTAACCTTTTTTCGCTCCACTAATATTTATCATGTATGATTATTATTAATGAGAAAGAATATGAAGATTGGTTTAAAGTAGTGAAACTGTTTTTCTTTCCTTTTATTTATCTGCATAGGCATTTTATAATATAACATTCGCAACATATCTCTTAGAGATTTAAGTAATATCTTCTACTTTGTATACTATATTCCTCTCCATCTAAGGTTGTAGTGATTATTAATGGCTGTCTGGATTAGCTGAATGGGATGAGTTTAACTGCAGCACTTAAGAGTACATTTAAATAGATATAGCGATAATATGCCTGTGAAGCTTAGAACTTTCTATGTTGCACTATTTTTAGGTAATAGCAAATTTTTTTTACTCCTATTCATGCTGATACTAAGAGCGATACTCAAGATAAACCAGGATACATGTGCTCAATGCAAGATCACATTATTTATGAGACGCCTGCTATTCAATAAAAAACCTTTACTGGTAGCTCAAGCACTCCCCTGACCAATGTGGGACAGAATTTGACAAGTATCATTTTGAGAGCATAAAAGTGAAATATTCAATCGATCCTTCTAAAGAGAAAAGAGTGGCCGTGTAAACACAAGAATACTAAACTCAAAATATCACAGACAGTAGATCATGTATCCATGTCCTCTCATTTAGCAATTTTTCAAGAGGTATCATCAGCATCTATACGCTTTTTCTTCTAAAAGTTAAAAATAGATTCTCTCATTCAGCTAGCACTAGGTTTTTTGAATTTGGATACACTTTAACCTAGAGAAACCAAGATTTGTGAGACATTTGAAATGAAGGCACTAGTGACATATTTGAGCTACCTAGACAAATATATTATTCTAAATTGGGAGATATATGGAATTTAGACCTCGTGCGTGACAATCTGCCACATTTTCCGTTGGTGTTGTTACAGAAGACATTGGAATTTAAGTAGACTCTTCATATGATATAACAACTGTTTGATATGTTAGTGGTAAACATCTTATAATTATTATCTTCATTCGATTGATGTTCATTCTATTAGATCCTCGAGTAAGTTATTAGCACAGCAGCGTGAATTAGATAAAGGATTATAAAGAATCAAAATAACACTTCGCTGCAAGAAATTCAAGCCAATATACCATTGCACCAGATATTCTGACTTGCTCCATATAAACAATGAATGAGCTTTAATAAGTATGTCCAGGTCGAGCATTTTATTTTTGATGGTATAATGCGATTATGTCAGAAGGAGAAGTTTTTTGTTATATCTCACTCATCGCAGATACATCTATTATGGTTTATAAAAGTTTGGTTCTATGTGATTTTGGAGCACATTGTGCTCGGCAGAGGAATATAATAATGCCAGATCTAGAGAGGATAAGTGTGTAGCGCTAAATAGGGGTAATGACGCTGAAGCATTTTAAATAGAAATAATATTCACATCTCTGGCAATTGAGACAATATACAGAGTAATGTGACGGGTCCAAATCATCTCACAATATGTTAGAAATGGCGACTCAGGTGTATAAATGAGTGAATACTATTAATTTTATCTCATAAGGGATTCAATTTTACATTACTGCTATGTAACGCCTAATATATACATGATGCTAATTATTTGATGGTACATACACACATCTACCTAGATGTAAAGTGTAGATGATTACACGTTGAACTAAGGTTATAACTGTCTCGGAGGGGAGATAAGCTTGTATATAAAAGTGTCATTCTAAAAGTAGATCTACGCTCACAATTTAATGCCATACAAACTAAAGTTAACAGTGCCAAATTACTCACACAGTATAAATATACTGCTAAACTCTTTGCTAACCTCATCTAAACGAAAAAGTTCACGGGTAATGATCACATGCTTATTCACATCCAGAATCATTAGGTTAACCAGATGGAATTCACCATATTATATAAAAACAATGCTTGCAAATAAGCGAACAGGAGACTAGAGCAAGTAAAATTCGCACACTCTACAATAGTATCTGGTTTCTAGGGAAGAATATAACACACCAATCTAGGAATATTTATCGGTATCATTCGAATATAACAGACTGGAAAAGCTAATGGAGATACCGTAATTCTCAGATATCTAGCTTTATCATTTTTACATAGATTGATTAGAAATTTAACTAAAAGGAGGAAGCGAATGATAAAGTATAAATCAATACGGATAGGAAGATTCAATTCCGATATAAGTATTGAGATCTATCGGTGAACAAGATTCAATATGCATATGGCACTAAAATATAAAATTTATTTGTCAAGATATTTTGAAAATGTGATAAAGCCGGTAGATAAGATAACACCGAATGTGAAATAGATCGGGATTACATTATAAATTGTCTGGATATCTAAGTAAGTAGTTTTATGGTACTAAATTAAAAGAGAATGAAAACTTATTATGTACTTGGTCAAACAGACCTTCTATAAATGCACAATACAATATTTATAGCATACTTTTTTTGATATATAATATATTTTAAAATGAATATAAAATATAAATATTTTAATATGCTCAAAGAATGAAGATAAATCCTTTCTTATAAAAGTATAGAAAGAAAATTAAGAAATTTCCGATGAAACAAAAAGTCAGTAAATTTCTGATGAACAAAATGATTAGATCTGCAAATAGGATCAGTCATCATACTAGATTTACACATGAAAGAATCTTAGAAATTAGAACGGTCAAGAATATTGTATAGAAGGTTAAAACACATTCAATATATTAATCTTATCTCAATAGGAATAAGTGCTGTATTTGATTGACAAGTAAACTTACTATTAACAGTTACTAAAATAAAGAATAAATGAATGAAATATATATAATTCAGATATAATCAAACTAAGTGGAACTGATCAAAGGATTGAGAGGAAAAGTTCAAAGGGAAACGTAGAAGCAGCAGTGAGAAAAAAATTAGAAAATATAGATTATAATAGTATAATATAATTTATCATAACTACTGTGGATAATATTTTGGCACTAGCAGCCTAACTTATGGAACTGAAAATCGGATGCTGTCCACTGTTTATAGTAGTGGAATGAAAAGAAATAGCTCTTTTATCTATTGATTGCTAATGTTGTATACTATTAGGTAAGCTAGGAATTATTATTCTTCACTGCTCACTTAAATCATAGTGTATTTTAGCTAAATGCAAATGATTTAGCCACAAGTGCAGTTATAAATATTATAAAAATAAAAAGTAGAATTGTCTTTCCTCCAACACTAGTATGATCAGCTCAACTTAGTTTCTTTCATCATTAAATTATAAAGTGAACATTTAAATGATTTCATATTTTGATGAGTAAGCATATTATAATTTATATCATAGTTTAAATATAATTATAATAGCTAATTTAAAATATATGCTTTCTGCTGTCTTATTGTGCTTAACATATATAGTATTAAATTTTTTTTAAAATTCTTTTTAAGATATTAATACTATATCAATACTATTAACAAGATTAATAACTGTTAATACAAACAATAATATAATATATATTTATAAATATATGGCTAATCTTCACTCCTTATATATATATGGGGATGGGAATATCAACTATCGAAATCTCAGGGATGCGTTATATAATTTACTGGCAGATATTTAACTATCCATATAATTTCCTTTAATTTGGATAATTTTATTAGAGTATATATCACTCTCTCCAAAAAAATTAATTTATTTTAAATTTATCACTCTAAAAATAAATAAATTTATATACTAATAATAAAGATACTAACTTATCATAATAGAAAATAATAAATGATATTAAATGAATAAATGTGTAATTCACCGCTCACTAAATAAAATAAGCTACCAAAATTTATTAATTCCTGATCGCATTAATAATTTAGATAAAATAAATTATTTGCTCAGAGAGAAATTTATTATTATATTTATTAAAATATATCAACAAAAAGTATGATATTATTTGAAATTATGAATATAGACCACTGGCTCAGATCTGGGGTCAAATTAATACAAACATTATATATAGAGACTCACATTATTTAATACTATATGTATTATATAGTATTTCGGTATAGAAGTTATATTTATCGAAATAAAAATTTGAGATTAGATACTTTTTAGAAAAGTGATATTATTCTAAAATAAATTCGAGATATATTTCCAAAATAGATAAAAATACAAAAGAATGCTACTGAGACGTACACTAGATAAAATACGTACTTAGAATTCGACGTTTATAGAGGTATAATATAAATAAATAGATGCCGTTTGACTTATTTAATATTGATACAATAATATTGGCTGAGAATACATTATATATATAAGATTTATTGATGAGTCTGACATATATCTCACTCAAGGTTATTTGAGTATGGAGCTAAATATGGATTATAGTACCTCTATTAATAAGTCACCAAAATTGGACCCCTTTCCTTCTGTAAAAGCTTTCCGCCTCTGGTTCCTCCGATCACCTTCGTTCGTATCTCTAATCCTCTATCTATCTCTTCAAGTCTTCCGCAAGATAAAACACACTATTAGTACACATCAAAAGAAAACTGTGCCACAACCGAGTATATACGGATACAGAGATCCTGACACACCGCCAACGTTTATAGCGGCTAAATCTCAGCTCTGTCCTCTCTCAGAATAGAGAGCAATGAATTTATGAGTTATCCCTAAGTCGGTTGCAGAAATATTACCTTCTTAAAGCTCTAGTTCAAAATTGTCCTATGATTATCGCTTATCGACATTATACATAGTTACTGCTAATGATCCACATTATTACTGGTAGTTCCCTTATTCTCAAATAGTTTCATTATCGATAGGTCTATTATTCACTCATATATGTTCTTACTCTCATGGGTTTACACTCAATATACTTACCTCATTAGTTCTTTATCTCGTTCCTATATATAGCCCTCCTCGTATCTTTCTAGTTATCCCTTCGTTCAAATGATTTTTTCTGAAATTGTAAAAACTGTCATTCAAAATTGCTTAGCTAGTTTCAGATCTTTTTACACAAGTAATCCTATTTCTAGCCAAAGGACACATACTTTACGCTTTATCCAATTTATCCTTACTAAATAGGCTGACTTCACATAGCCTATCGACTCTATATTCCAAACTAAACGATTCCGGGTGTTTATGATAACCTATAGTATCCTTCTCTATACACACTTAATATATCCTTTCAAACTCTCAATTTTCTTTAGGACAAACATTGAAATTTTATCTGACCAAAGTATATTTCATTCTGCCTCTATATCTATAAAAGCTTAAACGCTTATAAGTAGTAGCAGTATACGATCCTTATGGTTATTTATCTTACCTGCATTTCTTCAAAGTTCTTTGAGTTTACTTAGAGAGCTCTATGCCACCGTGCCTTAGTAAGTATAGAGTAATTCATCTCAGCTTTATTTTTCCATTATCAGATATCACAAATACTCACTCAACCTATCTATCATTCACCTCCCTCTCACTGGTTTGCTGGATAAACGTGCAGGACGAGTTTTTACCAAGCCGCAACACAAGCGCCACAACCAATACCTGCCGAGGCTGCAAAAGCTTTATCTGCGTTATCTTTATTAATAGTAATTGCTTTTCCATGTATAGTAACTCCGATGTTCACTTATACATAGCAATCTGATTGTATATACTCGTCTCTAATCTCTATATAATACTTACTATGAGAAAAGAGAATGTACATTTCGATCTACATAAGTACTACGCATCGCTTATTGAGTGTAAAGAATCGTACTCCTATTGGTATACTTAATACTTTCTCTTCTTTCTGACGTCCTTTTCTCTGTCTTTCGACATTATTATGGTGATATCATTTTATAACTGACAGCGCGAAGAGTAATTAGTTAAAGGTTCTTCGATAGGTTCATAGCA
This sequence comes from Trachelipus rathkii, assembly GCA_015478945.1. NCBI lineage: Eukaryota > Metazoa > Arthropoda > Malacostraca > Isopoda > Trachelipodidae > Trachelipus > Trachelipus rathkii. The sequence goes on from JABUQX010064024.1 coordinate 24,987, forward strand.
CTAATATATAAGATGATTTATGCATCTCTCTCATCCTCTATCATTCACTATATAGTCTTATATTATCTATATTTATCTCTATCTACCTTTACTCTTTTTCGTCTTTTACTATCTCTCTCATATCTATTATATATATACTCTTCTATATATATAGTAATCTCAGTATCATATCATTACTCTTATATATCTCTCTCTCTCTCTTCATCTACTCTTACTATTCATCTAAAATGTGCTCTTTTAACTGATTTCCATATATTTCACCTGAGGTTAGGTTAAATGTAGCGCTATCTGGAGTAGAGATAGAACACTAGTTTATATATCCTTTTAATAAAGATTTGTGGGGTCTTGTTTCAAATATTGATTCTAATAATATACAAATCATCAAATACTATTTTATTTACTCTATATAATATTTCATTATAATAGACTTTCTACTACGCACTCATTCATTTATCTTACACTTATTATTACTTATGTATCGAGACTAACACAATGACTTCTATTTGTACTTATATATATAAATATAATAATTAAATAATATATATATATATTATATATATAATAATAATATAATAATATAACATATATATATATATATATAGTAATATATATATATAATTAATATTATAATATTATAAAATATAATATTATATATATTATATATATATTAATATATATAAAAATATATATATATATATATATCTATATATAATTAATAATATATTAAATATTTATATATATATAATATATTAATTATATATATATTAATAATAATATATATACTATATATATTATATTATAATATATATATATATATATATATTATTTATATTATATATATATATTAATATTATAATAATTAATATTTGGTTAGTTACAGGACCACCCACGGCTAAAAGCGGCCAATAATGAGCTGAAGAATCAGCACAAATGGGAGGGCCTGGGCTAGGAACCGACGGGGAACCGGCCCCGGCCAAAAATCAGGAAAAACCCGGGTTTTCTACCGGGGTTAAAAATGGGGTTAACTGTAAATTTAAACTAAATAATAGAGGGTTAAAATAAAATTTTAACTAAATATCAAACTATAGTAGATAAGCTTAAATATAATAATTTGTTAGTAATACAAGATAAATTGTTTTATACAAAATACATTCAAACATCACAGCTTAAAATGTTAATTATAGATAATCGATGTTTGTTTCATGTACTTTTTTTATGCATAACTATTATTTTTAACGTCATAATTTTAGTCACAAACCATAATTATTTTTTACCTATAGATGAGTATACAATCATAAATAAATTTACTTTCAGAAAATTATTGTAAATATATATACAAATAGCGAAAATAATAGTGAGATATAAATTTACATTATATTAGTTTAAAATATAACTGGGAAAGGTAATTTATTTATTTATATAAAGTTTGTTGATAATTTGTTTCAAAATAGGTGAATAAATATTCCGGACAAATCTCTTTTACTATCAATAAATATAATTTATTTAATAATTGAAAATTATAATTAATTATAATAATATATATTATATATATATATATATAATTAACTATATATATTATATGATATATATATATATATATAATAATAATATTATATAATAAAATATAAATATATATATATAATATATATATATATATATTATATATATATAATATATATATTATATATATAATATATATTATTTAAATATAATATATATTATATATAATATAATATTATATATATATATATATATATATTATTAATATATATTATTATATATTTATTTATATATATTATTTACTATATATATATAAAGGATTTCGTATTTTATAAAGTATATATTATGTTATAATAACTAGTTATATTGGTGAGAGCTTTATAGCATATTATATATATATATTATGATATATTATATTATAATATAACATAATTATTATTATTACTATCAAATTAAATATAATAAATAAATATTTATATATATAATATATATATACGATAATTTTCTTTATATTAGACCTTATATAATATGAGCTGTACAAGCAATATATTACTTACTAGGTTATATAGCGTATATTATTAATATAATACCTCACTACTCTTATTTTTTATAGTAAGGATACTGAGATAATAATATTTAGGTTCAGTATCCGGTAAATATATATATCATATATATATCTATTACTTCCACGCGTTTTACTACTATCCTATTAGCCTGACTCTTTCTATTTAGAGCGAAAAATTTGTGATTATACGATATTAGAAGTGCTGAGTCACGCCTATCAATTGGACATTACCTATACATTGACTAGGAATAAGTACTGTAGTTATTTTAAGTATTGGTAGGATTGTAGCTGGTAGAGAGTATGTTATGTAGTGAGATTATTATTATTCTATCTAGTTATCTTTTATTATTTGTATTCATAAATTATATATATATATATATCATATATATTTATAATCTGACTGTATAGTAATTATCTAATTAACAGATATACGGGTTTTATATAGATTAAATAAAATTATCAACATTACTGAGACTATATGCTCAAAATATAATTTTGCTATCGTCATGACAAATTCTTATGAAATATTAAGTACGAACATTATAAATTTAATAATTATTTTTAATCAAAGTTATAATTATGAGAGTACTTACATTATAACTATTATATATATATATATATATATAATATATATATATATATATATATATATATATAATATACTTATAATATATATATATATATATTAATAATATATATTATAATAATATAAATATATATATATTTATATAATTTATAATATTATAATATATATAATATTAATATATATATATATATATAATATATATATTATATTATATATAATAATATTATTAAATTATATATTATAATATATATATAAATATATATATATATATATTATTATATATAATATATATATATATTAATAACATACCTGAAAAACATTAATTAATTTACATAAAAATTATTTATTCTAAAAAATTTCTCTGGGAAAAAATATATTTATTTGAATAATTAAATGTATTCCTTTTATATAATTTAAAATTATATAATTAAATTGAATTATATATTATTTTTCTAACCTATAGTTTTTAAGAACTCACTTTCAGTGTTTTATGACTTATCATTCATAATTTTTAGGCTAACCCCTGCCCCGGCCCGGCCCGGCCTAACTGAGATCATCACTGAGGCCCTATACGGCCTACCGGTACTACCTGAGGCAAAATAATTCCGCCTAATAAGTTCAGGTCCTATAGCCTGGCACATACATGTTATCTAAATGTATCAATAAGAAGATTTGAATATGAGCAAAAATGATAAAATTCAGTATCAATAATAATTAAATACACACTAAATGAATATTGTATCCTTATAGCATATAGGAGATGAGTTACTAATATCACATACTCACAAAATTATCATAATTAGGCATATAGAATATATTTACACATTCTTTGAAGGTATTAATATTATATAGTATATATAAGAAATTAAAGAGTTTTACATATTGGAGTTTAGTATGGGAAGAAAGTATTCAGATAAAGATATGGTTAGGGTATAATTCTATATTATGAGATAAGAGTGTTTATGGATATATAAAATAGTAAAGTAAAGATATAATTGTATTCAGAATACAGGCTGGATAGTGTGATACAAATTGGGACAGTAAAAATAATAAAATATATTATATATATATAAATAATCTAATAATTAAAAGCATAATATGGCGAACAGTGATATTATGCGGAGGTCTTGCCAGTAAAGACGAGTGAGTGAGTGTATAGGTGAGTGAGTGAGTAAGGGTCGTGACATTTAGGTGACTAGTATAGAGTGTATTGGTTGTGTAGTACCTCAAATATATGGATAGCGTATGCTAATATAGATAATAGTCATATATATATAACTCTATTATATATAAGCGCTTTCGTCTGTGAGAGGATTTAAAAACCTAACTACTACAAATATGCTTAGGTAATTTACATATGTATTTCATCGAGTTATCAGTATCGCTATGATCATCTCGAGTTCGATATATATATATATATGTAATAATATATAAGTACACTCTTGCAACTAAAGAGAAAGCCTTATAGTTCAGAGAGGACAGTGAATAAGTTATAATTCAGTTGGTTGGTGATATAGTATAAAGGTCATAGCTTGATTCGAAATAGGTAATTCACGAGGGTTAAAGTACTGGAACACTCTCAGAAAAATTGATGGTAATGATAGCGTACCATTTATATAGCCATTATCTCTGAGTTACATAAGCGATTCATTGAGAAGTTACTACTCACTCACCTTATAACAAATGAAAATAAAGGGGTACTACATAAAATAAAAATAATTTTTTATATCTTATGCGAATGTAGTAATGATCAAAGCCGAAGTATATTAGTTGTACGGCGGATACCATTGTTGTTTTCTAAGATAATAGGGGTTTTTAAGCGTCATTAGATAGCTAGTGAGTTGCTAATACGATAAATCTGAAATAAATATTGATAAATATAATTTAATATGTTTTGTTTGTATGAGTATTAGAATTCTACGGTTAAGATAGACATATCTAATATAATATATATTAGTACTATATATATAATATACTATATAATATACTATTCTGAGTAATATCAAACCGATAAATATATTGTAGAGCGTAAAAATTGAAGCGTGGGGGAGGGTTTGGGAAGGTTACGGTCAGGAAAGACAGCAGATGTAATATACCCACAATGTTATCCCTAATATTTATTATTAAGGAGACGTATTACAGATAAGATAATACCTCGAAATAAATAAATTAATTATCGGTGAATCATACGGAATATTTTTGAAAGTCTTCTAATATTAATTTATAACAATAGGCAACAATAGAGTGAGTTAGTATACTAGAATTGGAGATGAGTAATTTTACTAGGTAGTACAAGGCAAAATGGTTGGGTAAGAGCGAGGGATAAATGACCTCAAGGTTGAGTTAGTACTCTATCGTCGTAGAAAAATAAGGTAGCATAATTATTGAGCAAGGGCTGTTAATGAGAATTATGGATGATAATAGACTGTGTATTTGCAATGGTACCATAGTATTGAGTATTCTAAGGTATCTCCTCGAATCGCTGTCAGAATGACTAGTATATACTGGAGTTTTATAGGGAGTATTTTGGTGAGAATACGAATAGTGCTAATACTTGTACATACATGATTATAGTAATTATTCATCTTCGTAAAGATAGAAGAGAGAGTGGCTATCATATTTGAGAGATATTACACTCATAGTGACTCACTGGAGGGTGAACGATTCGAGGTAATAGGCTACCGGTGGATAGATATAACGGAATCAGAGCCTCTGTTATTATGAGATGAATCTAATAAATCACAGGTAGTAGTAGTGTTGTTGGAGGACTTGAACTAATTAAGTATCTAGCCAGATCATATCATTACTCAAGTTATTAAATATATACTGGAGGAGACTATTAAAGTGAGCTTAATGTAAAGACGTAAAAGGGACTATGGTATACCGATCAGCTCTCAAATATATAGAGGCTGTGAGTATAGACGTATATATAACAGGTAAGCGCGCGATATACGACAAGTATTTGATTTATTCAGTATACAGTTTATAATTATTGACGGATAGTATATATAGTAATATATATGGGTCATTACTAGATATAGAGCTTATAATGAATTTATGACTAGGTGAAAATATTACCGGAATCTCGAACCTAATTGAAATATTAATAAAGGTTATAGGTTCTAGCTGAAGAAGGATGGAAGGTTCTCGATTACCTTTTATTAAATATAAGCAATTAGTGAGACTGATAATATATATATTATATCATAGCAGAAATGTTTTTTTTTATGTGAGTCAATGAGTGCACATAATTGAAAAATATTATGAGAGTCACACAAGTGAGTCCTAAAGAGTATCTCATCCGAATCTCATATTTATGTCGAGCAATATTAATTTATGATAAATTGTAAATGAGGGGAAAAGTGATTAGCATGTCTCTAAAATAGTATCCCCGATAAGTCAATTTTCTTTTATTTCTATAATTGTGTTAATGATTTCCTTCGAGATGAATCTCTCTTTAAATTTAATTTAGAGAAAAAGTACAAGTTAAAAATGTTAATATTATATCTTAGCTCTCAACTATTTAGTTAATATTCTAAAACTTACACTTATGTGAGTAATTTCAGTATATTCTCATTTATATAATTGATGTAAGTATATAAGACAATAACAGAGTTAAGACTTGAGGTTAGCCTGGTTGGAATGGTGGTGCTAGTAATACCAAACGAAATGGCCGCTATTTATTAATATATAATATATATCCTGAGAGTAAGTATACTAATATAAAATTATAGGAAAATACATCACTTAGAAAGATAATACTACTAAACCTATTTGACGGAATACGCCTTTCACATATATAACCCAGAGTAATAAAGTGGCTGTGAGAACATAGAATATAGAGATACACCTGAGTATAATATATAAATAGTATAATATATATACTATATATACTGAGATGGTATCTAGATTTGACTAAGAAGTAACGTCAATTTAGAAATGTAATAAAGATAAGTGAGAGTTGTCCCAACTTATAGGAATATAATAGAGCGAATGGTAAGGTATTATTTAAAAGCGTTTCATATAAGGATAAATAATAACTCTACAGTTCTTACTAACGCTGAACAGTTGTAAGGGTCCCTCAGCAATCCGGTGTTCGATAAATGTGAGTGCACTTACAACACCATATATGTTAAATAGTAAGAATAATTTGTTTTCATCAGATTGACAATTAAACTACTCAAGCAACAGAAACGACAAAGTACCTCAGTTGAGATTATATTCTCACTTCTTTGTTTACATTTGAAACGTCAGTATCCTTGAATCGACCCATTTTGCAATGCTCATTTTTACCACCGGTTTTGAGGGAACGACCTAACTTGTCTATTTGAGCAGTTTTTTCTTTTTATGTTATAGTTTCAAATGTTAGTTTGTTTAAACTTAAAAGCTCTTTAATTAACAAGTTGTTAAAGATGAAAGAGGATGCTTTTCACTCATCAATGGGATGTTTCCAGACGCTCCTTTAATGCACATGATTTATTGAAAGCCATGATAAGGGGTTTAATTTTGTAAAGAGTCGTCTTTAAAACCAATTTCCATTAACCTCACTTAATACTAGTATTGTCATATTTTTATAAGCGAGCACCTGTGATCAAAAAAAAGTTTTATCTCTTTGCTAGGAGAGGTAAAAGTCAGTTTGCGCAAGAGGGCAGTTATCTGGTTAAGATAATGCTTTATCAATAATAATTTAGTTCAATTTAGTAAAATGGGATCATATATGCGATTCAGATCTATCATTTATATACCTCTCTAAAGTTTAGACATGAGAGGAAGAAGGGTGAGTACACCTTCAGAGATATAATATAGTTCCTGCTTAATATTATCATACAACAAAAAATATTAAAATATTATTTTTTTCTTTTAGCCTTCCTTTGGTACTCGAAATCATAATAACTTCTATTAATAAATCTTATTCATTATGTGGTCTCTCGATTATTACTTTCAACCTGAATTATACAATTTTTATTTTCAAAACTGAGCCTCTATGCAAAAATATAGGTCTTTCCCGCGGACCCTGTGCCAGATAATGGGTTTGTCCGGAGCACCTCGAGTGTAGTTCTCACGGCATTGGCCAGAGCCGGAGTCTTTAAAAAGCCCTGAATGTAAATGTTCCGAACCAAAGGGGCTCGTGGGAGCCGGGAAAAATATCCGGTGCATGGGCCCAATATCATTATTAACAAATAAAAATATATATATTTGGTACCAATAAGATTAGATATTGTTTTTTTTTGAAATTATCGTTTGCCGTTTATGGATACAAATTTTTACCCAGATAGCGGTAAAGCTTACGGTAATTATATAGGGGACCCCTATATAATTATTAATATAGAGAGGAAAACTGAGTGAGAATTAATGATACGTAGAAGCATTTATAGATGTTAATACCGAAATCATGGTCTGGGGTACAAAATGACGCTATACTATCAAACTAATATTATATATGTTCACTTTGATTAAATTTCCAGTCATAGTTATATATATATATATATAGAGCATAGTTATATGACAACTTATACTCACTAGTACTATAAGTAGATATATAAATAAAGTAACTGATGAGTAGTATAAGATAGTAATTAGGTAATCTTCACCTCATTCGTGTATATGTATAGATACTATAATAAAGTACTGTGAGCAAAGATGTAAAACTATTATGTGTAGTTATTTCTTATATACTCAATTTTTTATAGATAAAGGTTTTATATACTAGGAATATGATACTAGTATAAGTAAACTCTTATATATATACGAGATAATCATATGAGTTATATATGCAATAACTATATAATAATAACTATATATATATATATATATATAATTAGCATTTACTTAGTATTAGAGGAATCAGGTGGCCAAAGTGTTAGGGTATTGGACAGCGAGATGGAAAATGTTTTCTCGCGTACTAGTTTATATTCAGGGTATTGTCTCAATAGCACTCTGAGAAAGGGGGGTATAAGCTGCTGAGTTTTTACCGAGGTATTGGGTATTGGGTATTGTGTGGTAAGATTCGGGTATGTACGGGAGAGAAATGTGTCCATATTACTCTGTGCAACGTTTTCAATACTGTTCAGTCCTTTTAATGTGTAAAAAAAAGTGACAAAGTAACAAAATGTTGATTAATGCTCTTGAAACTTCATTATGAGAAGTATATAAAAATAATAAATATAGATTATATCTTTTTCATAAAAAAAAAAAAAAAATAAAAAAAAAAAAAACAAAAAAATAATATCTTTAAATATGAAGTATTGATATTTTTTTTATTTGCTGAAATTCGCATGATTGGTATTGGTATTGGCAGTAGCATCAATGAGGGTTTTGGTATTGCCAACCCAGATTTAACGCGAGAATGGTCGGGAACATGCACTTTTTTTGGGAGAGTATAAAGTTATATATAACCTCAATAAAGTTATACCCCGAATATATATATTGTATAAGTATACGGATATAATATATATAAAAAATTTTATTATGCTGTTATATTGTATTACGTAATTTATTATACGTTATATGATCAGGAGAATTCTTATAGTCACCTAGTACAATATAGCTTATAAGGTATTATAAGGATCATTAGTTATATGCGGTGGTTAAACGTACATAGAAACTAGTCTTTTAACATGCTTTAATCCACTAAAAGAGGGTAACAACGGGGACCACAGAAATCGATCTTTATAGACGCGGCTATCAAAACCAGCGCCACCAACATGTTCGCGCGATTTTTGAATGTTGTTCTTTGGCCCTCTTCGGTTCAAGGTAAGTACTTGTCCACAATCATCTACTACTGCTTACGACTGTAGTTTCATCGTAATTTTGAAACAGCGTCCCTCATCGTATGAGAGTCGGCGACTCAACTTCGGTCTAAGGCGCCACGAGGCGTTCTTGCCCTTCGGCGCGGGGACCGTATATTACTATTTGAGTAATACCTCACTAAGTCAATATAATGATATAAAAGGGAGAGGTTATAATGTATTATGGCCGAGAGACATATATCATAAGTACTATATTTGCCATTAGGCCGAGATTATGGCCGGAATAATATATAAAGCACTCGACCTTTCTATATATCAGTCAGAAGCTGGGACGTGCACATATATATATATATATATATATATATATATTGCTGAGTTATAATATATATAAGTAATATATATAAATAAGTAGTCTATACATTATACTATATATATATATCGTGAGATTATATATATATACCTATAGAGGTTTAATTGTAAAGTCCAGGTAACATAGATAAAGTGGAGTATAAATTAGTATACTTATATATCGTTAGCTTATGTATATATAAATTAATATATTGTGGTTTAAAGTATATATTATATACTATAATATTATACACTGATAGTTACCTTTACAAATAATACATATATATACTATATAGTATATCATATTTTTTCACATGCCACTTGGAAGTTAACATTTTAATATTTGATCGGCCGATGTGGCGAGTGGGGCTTGCGTCGTCTTCAACCAGCTAAGCTATAGCTCATTTGTAAAAAGAGTTAACTATTGCTTGGGATATACTGGTGACGACTTCCGGCTTCTGGCCGAGTAATGATTGGGAGCTGTAATCGTGCATGGTATGAGCAGGTTCATTCCTTCTTCGACTAAATCTTTCTCTCTCTCATAATCCATCGGTTTTTCGACCGTGCTTGCTCTTGTCCGATATCATAATCATTATGGCAGAAAGAAGACAAGAAATGGCGGTAGTGACGCGAGTGGAAGGTAAAAAAATCTCATTCTTTCTATGCCACTGGATCTTCGCTAAATGGGTACATTTGTGAGCGTAGAAATCCGCTGCAGGGATACTCTTCGTCGAGCAAAGCGGGCTTTACGAGCAAAAGAGGCGCTAACCTCACTGTGGATTTCGTCCTGACTAGAGTTAATCTCTCTGGCCATCAATTCCGTCAAAATACAATCTCTAAACAATTTGTGTAACTTCTGATCTTTTCTCCTCTTATTCGATCTGTTGGATCTGTTGCTATAATTCTCCAGCTGAAAAGGAAAATCTCTTCGGTCCTCCTATTTCTTCCGTCCCTAAACTCAAAGCCTAGATCTCGATTCTTGCTACTCCCTGCGCTCACTGCCCTCCTCCCTCCTCCTCCTCCTCCTCCTCCCCTCCTCCTCCTCCTCTATTCCTCCCCTCCTCCTCCTCCCCTTCTTACTTCTCTCAGGTGTCCTATATAGCCATGCCTGTGAATTACATTTGGATTGGATGCATCGGGCCCTCCTGACAATCTGTGAACGTTAGGAAAGGCGGGTGGCCCGGATGGCATTCCACCCCGAGTTTTGATGGAGTGTGGTAGCCTTTCGTGCTGACTCGCCCCTCGTTCAATCTAATATTTCTATGTCCTCACAACTTCGAGAATTCGGCAATTGAAGCACGAAAATGTCCAAACTGTTCGGGAAAAAAAGGATCAGCGCTGCTGATCCTTTTAACTATCGCCCTAAAATAGCTCTCACTTTATTCTATCTAAGATCTTTGAAACCCTTCTCAACACTCATTTCTTGATCATGGATTCTGGAGTCTCATTCACTTCTTTTCCGATCGCCAGTAAGCGGCCTTTCGCGAGCTGCGAGGTCTACCTGGGCGGATATATGTTTCTATCTAACTGATTTATGGTTGTTCCGGCCCTCCAAGAACTACGGAAGAGCTTGCGGAGGTGGCGCTTGAGCATATCCAAGGACATTTGACCGGGGGTAAGAATGGCAGGAAAAAACAACGCGTCACTCGCTCTCCCCAGCTCCCTCCTTTGGGTTTCTCCTTCTTTTGCTTACTTAAGTCTAGTTTTCTTTCAAATTACTAAATATCGGCTGTTGTTGATGGGACGACTTCTTTTCTGTCAAAAGTGGTTCCTCAGGTTCTGTCTTATCTCCTACTTTTATTCCTACTTTTCAATTAATGATCTCTCACCTGCACACAAATTTAACTCTATCCACTCACGTAGCCGATGACTCGGACCTTCGAATTCTTCGAAGACTGCATTTCAATTCTGGCTGGCCTCTTTTCCTTCTAGAATGCCTACTCGTCTTAACTTGGTCCGTATATGTCTAGTTCTCGCTGGATCTGGATAGAGATTCGCGGGTGGGGTCTTCTCGCACCTTGTGAAATTCAATGTCTTTAAAAAACCCAACTCTTACAAATCTCCCTCTCTAAGATACCTTCTAACTTCCTATCTCTTTCAATGGGTTCTCTCGTCTCTCCTGTTGTACAATATAAACAATCCTTGGCCTTACAGAACAAAAAATGTCTTGGACAATACAATCACAACCACAACGGTTGATAGGGCGGCCCCTCAAAGAAGGACTGGGAGTTCTGGTTTAGGCACGCAGAGACTGTTTTTGTCCTCTTTCCAAGTTGCTCCAGGCTATTACAAAGGCCTCAACCGCCCTTTTTGATGGAGTACTGCTCTCATATCAGGGGGGGGCCCTGGTTTCACTCGGCTTTTGGATATAGGGTTGTGGCAAAGGCCAAAAGGCTTACAAACTGTTTCCTGTACCTTCCAGTTCACTTGACTCTCTATCTTTACGGCGCGACGCGATGTTGGTGCTATATCTCTTTTCTATGAGTATAACTAACATAGGTACCGCAGCGATAGGTGCTCGAGGGAGCTTATTACTCACGTACCACCCCCTTTACGAGGCCCTCGTAGCACATGGGGTGCTGTGTCGGCGTATGAGTTTTGTTGTTGATATTGGTAAATCCAGGCTTGTTCGCTGTGGTGGCTTCCTTCTTTTCCTTGCCACAAAATCTGTTTCGAGAGGATTCCTTCCATCTTCTGTGTTTCCTGCTGAAATTTAATCCTCTCAGCTTTTAAAACCTGCGTCCTTGTGCTCATCTGCGTTAGGTTTGTGTTAGTGTGATTGAAAAAAAGGGAATATTTGAGGTGTTGCAAGCAACGCCCCTCCTTGAATAGGTGCTCTGCCACGTAGAGAGTTGCTGGTGACAAGCTATATACCTAATTTTATATTATATAATATATATATATAGACTATATATAATGATATAATAATATAATTTTATATAGATATATATTATAAATACATATATTCTCTACCTAATACAGCGTACACCTAAAATATATATATATATATATCTATATATATAATTTTTCTATATTCAGCTTCAAAGAGTAAAACAATCCACTACGCAAGCGGCATTCCTCATCTACTTTTAGATCCGCATCCGCAGCCGCATCTGCATCCTCTTTTGAAAAATGAGGATATTGCCGCATCCTGTCATCCGCATGGGTCCGCAAAACTAGTCAAATATATATATAATTATATATACTATATATATAATATATATATTATATTATAATATTAAGTATATATATATAGTATATATATATATATATATAATATATAATATTACTATATTATTATATTATATTCTAAATATATATATATACCTTATAATATATAATATAATATTTGGGTATGTATTCCAGTGCCTAATGGTTCGCCTTTCTATTTTGCGTGCATAAACACACTCAATCTCCAGACAACATATTACAGATACCACCTTTTATCCTCATTCATTTACACAGCACACATCCTCATCTAGACAAACAAAATTTTACAAACATCCCTATCCTTTATATCCACATGTGTGGGGGAGAAAGAATTGTCCACATCGTAATGTCTTGCTTGTTGTAGAAGGCGTCTAAGGGACGATGGTAGTTGGGTTGCTGCCCACTACCACTTATCTTTTGCCAGGAATTATAATGCATGCTTCAGAGAAGGTAGTAATCGCCGTAAACGGCCTTCTATCTTTCGGCAAAAATGTATGAATCGTTTGGGTATATGGAAAGTTAGAGAAATAAATGTTGAGGAGAAGAGGAGAGAGGTAATGGATGGATTTAGAAAGGGTAATTGTGATTTGCTCGCTGTGACTGAAGCAAAGAAGAAAGGAAAAGAGTCTCATTGAAGTGGTGTGGTGTGAAAATGTTTGTGTACTGGTGTGGAAAGGAATGATGAGGGGGATGAGAGAAGGAGCTGCAATTCTGATGAGTGACTTGTTGGACAGAGCTATGGTAGATTTGTAATGGTGTGTTTACTTTGGAATTCTAATGGTTTAAATTTTAAGTAATTGGTAGAAAGACTAAGGGTCTAATATGGGGTAAATATAAATGGGGGACTGTGGAAGTGAACATATGGCCATTCTAAAGGGTGGGTGATAAAAAAACATTATATTTTTTAAATTGTTTTTTTTTAACACGTTTTTTTTAAACCAAATGTTTTTTTTTTTTTAAATTACCTCTTTTTATGTATGGTCATTAAAGATGTTTTAAACTTAAAAGTAGTACCAATTACCCCTTCTACGGCCTAAATATTGACTATAATATGGATTTTATATAATACAGTGTAATACATACAGTGTATATATATATATATTATATAATATACCTATAATATCTATAATAAAAACACTTATAACCTTACCCTATATACTATATATATATATATATCATTTATCTTATATGGAGGTTAGATATAATATAGCTATAATAGTTACTAATATATATATCTAGTAGCATCAGAGAGAAAGGTTGGTGTATAATTACATGTGTTTTGGGATGTCAGGAGAAATGAGAATGGTAGGAAGCCGAAGGTGATGATTTGTGTGAGGGGAGAGGTATGTGTGTTAAGTAATACTTTCTTAAACAAGAGTATCCTAAGTATAGTTGAAAACTAGAGTTGAGATGTAGGTAGAAGATGGTATCGAGAAGTGAAAGGTATGATTTGATCTCTTGCGTGTTGGAGTGAGAAGGAGATGTTGAAGTAGGTGTTTGGAATGTTAAATCAGTGAGGGGGTTTAGAGAATGGATAGATTCTGACTGATTGAGGTTAGATTCATCACCATATTAGTTGAAACACTTAAGTTAGTGGGGACTTGGATGGAGAGGAAGGTGATACGAAGGAAGTGGGTAAAATAAGGTGAGAAGTTTAGTGAACAAAGTAATAAGAATAAGTATGTAAGGAGCTTGCAAATAAATCAGTTTGAATGTGAACAAGTTGAAACTGAATAAATCTGGAAGCATGAAGGCAGCAATTGTTAGCAGTGCTAAAAGAAGTATGTGGTGTGCTTACAAGTAGAGTAAGAAAGATACAGTGGTGGTGGAATGAACATGTTGATGCAAGCGGTTGAGGAATAGTAAACAATGAAGCAGTGGTTGAATGTTAGATACACAAGCAAATGATGATTTTCAGAAAGAAAGAATGTCTTGTTATTATTTAAGGAAGGAAAAGAAGTGAATGCTCTAAAAGATAAAGCAATACGCTCAAAGAGAAAAGAGAGAGGTATTAATGTAACGCTCTGAAGGAGATTGAATGGGGACATACAATTTAATAGGAAGGCTCTTCCTGGAAGGAAGCCTGCTTAGAATAATGAATAGGGATGGTGTTAAATTTGTTACTGAGATCAGCATAGAATTCCTCAATTGCAAAGCTGTGGAGTAACACTTGAAAATCTGTATAATATTAAGAGTAATGAAGAGGTGTTAATGACTGTGTGTGGGTTTTGATGGTACAAGAAGGATTAGGTATTTTGGGGGTGAGAGGTTATTAGCAAGAGGAGGAAATGGGTAGAGTGAGAAGGTTGAAGAAAGGTGGTCAATCTGCAGGTATAGATGAATTACTGGTGAAATGATTGATAAAGAACGGAGGCAAGATGGTGATGATTGGATCTTGAAGTTGTGCAATAAAGCGTTTATGGAGGTTAGTTTCGAGGGATTGGAGAAGAGCAGTAAAAGTACCCTTATAAAGGGTAAAGGGTAGCTAAAGGGAAACTGTAGAAATTAAATAGGGTATTTAGGTTTATTGAGTGTTGGTAGGAAGTATATAGCTGGATGTTTTGGTCGCAAAAGAGTGCGCAGAGTGACTGAAGGACGATTGGTTGAAGAAGGAAGGTGCGTTTTAGGAGTCAGTCAGAGGATGTGTGAAATCAAATCTTTTAATTTGAAGGTCAAATGATGAGAGAAAATGAGGAGGGAAGAATAATCGTATTTACGGATTTATGGATTTGGTATAGCAGGGGTAAATTGATAGGGTTGAGATAGGGGAAGGTCTATGGCATGTTGATACGTGATATAATTGGTGTTGGTGAATAGAGCTTCTTGAATGAAGAATCATAAGTATGGTATGCGGATCGTGAGGACGTGTGTATGAAATAAAATTGGTTGTCAAATGATTGGTTTTAGTTATTAATAGCGAGTGAGGGTCATGGTTGTGTTATTCGTGTCATCACCTCGGTATATTCATTTAATTATATGGAAGTGGTTTGAAGAATCAAAAGGTAAGGGCGTGATCAGGAATGTGTTAGAATGATGGAAGATGAGGTGGTATTGGTGCCACTACCTCTATTATAAATTGCGGGATGAGTTGAACTTTGGTTTCTTGGTGGCGAATCTGAAAGAGTTTGAGAGGATTAGTAAGAAAAGGAGATGGTGTATTGGCATGGTGTGTATTAAGGAGGATGTTCAGATGAAGAGAAGGTAGGAGAGACGGGTGATCTCGACGGAGGGTATGAAAGTAAAAAAGCACGCGTCAGATAAGCAGTTATAGGGGATTTGGTTTTGAGTGAGAAACAGTTCTGGGTGTGAAGTTTTTTTAGATGGTGAGCAGCTGGACAAATGTCCTGAGTTTAAAATATTTAGCGGTATAATGTCTGGATGAGAACGGAAACGGATGATGTCCACTGGAGTTAATTAGTAAGAAATTGTGAATAGCGAGGAAGGTGGCTGGTGTCAATTAAAATCGTTGGTGAATGTAAAGGGACTAAGTATTAAATGATATAAAATATAAACAACATCAAAAAACAAAAAAATAAAAAGCAGAAGGAATAAAAAACTAGAGGCGCTCTTACAAGACGTATGCTTGTTCATCTGTTGTTATTGTATATGTTAGTGTGGCTATGGTCTGGATATAGAGGTGATAAGAATGTCTAGAAGTTAAAGTTGTGTTTACGCATGAACAATCGTAAGGGTGATGATCCTAGGTGTGAGAAGAATTGTAATGAGGAGAATGATACAGGTTAGCAGAGTTTGTGTGGTGGAAGAAAGGGTAAAACAGAGAGAATAAAATGAAGAGTATGGTTGGAGATCGGCTTCGTGTTGGTCCTTGTGGAAATGGATGAAGAAATAGTCGGTTTTCTAAGAGACTCAGATATGTAAGTGGGAGGTGTTGAGAAACGAAACCGTGTCTGGGGGAGTATCTCGAAACCAGAAAAGGTAGGTCCTGAGTAAACAGCTAAAAATCGATGTCTTGGATAGGGAGAGGGGAGAATGTTGAGTTTTGGCGACATTGGCGAGTACGATTAAAGGTGGCATGACAATAAAGAGAGCAACGAACTGGCGGTCGAGTTTTGTGAGTGGGGCGTAATAGTTGTGGCCCATCATCACCTGGGTCAAGGGATGGAACCGAATATCCTTACAGCCGAAATCCCATGTTTAGTTAATGGGAGCGGTATCATATCTTGCCCAGCGCAGATTCAGTAAATGTGTAGGGGATATAAAGTTTGTCTCTATGGAAAATGGAAAGGAAAGTGTCAAACTCCTACACTCCGGAAGGGTGTCATCTTTTATGAGAATGTGTGGGGGTTACGCACCGATTATTTTACGTAGTCATAGTGGGGCGAGGGTCGCGATCCTTCAATCAGGTCCATCAAGTGAAGCTATAAGATGTTGGGTGGATTTTGGTGAGTTCTCTGAAACTTGCGAAACGAGTCCTACTAATAATGGTAATAGTCCGAGGTAAGGGTAGAAGGCTGGGCGTATTTCTTTTTCTTGACTTTTGTCATAAATTTCTTCTACTGCTTTTCTTTTTATCTGACATTGCTTGTGTTCTATAATCGGCACCTTAAAACCCCATCGCGATGTCTTTGGGGAGAAATAGGTAGATTATTATGTAAGGGTAGATAAGTAATATATATTAAAATAGGATATATATCTAAATTTTAGTATTTTAAATGATATATATAAATGTACTGATATATATATGATATAGTAGTAGTAACTTTATAATCATTGTAGTTTTATATAACTACGTTTCCAATAATTATATGATATATATATATATATATATAGCACTATATATATTATATATATTACTCATATGATCAGAGTAATAATTACCATAGTATACGTATACTTGTATATATAAAGCATATATATATTTGCAGTAGTATTATATATAGTATATATACGTTAGTACTAGTATATAGTAATTATTATTAGGATCTAGTATTAGGGTATGAACAGTTTATTCCACCATATATCGCACTTTTACTTCATCAGTAAAAAGCGTTACAGGAAGACATTAAAGTCAGATATGGGTAGTCAAGTTTACTATATAATATCAAGCTTACTATATATATATATAATTTGTAGGTAAGCTTTTTTAATTAATATATATACAATATCATTAATTATATCATTCAGTTACTATAAGGTAATGTATAGATAATTATACTATATATATATATATATAATTATAATATATATATATATAATACTTATATATATATATATATAATATAACTATACATAAGAATGAAACATGGAATGTAATAATTATATGCCCTAGAGCACTAATGAAACTTTATTAAGTACTAAACTTTACTTTATATATTGTATACCTCTATATTTAACATATTGGTTTGATAATTCGTGTATGAATTTAGAAATGGAGTTACTAAATTACGGAACGCATTTACAGAAAAGGACTTAGATATTAGCTATATAAAAATAGAGATAATTTAATCAAAAAAAAAAAAAAAAATTTTGGCCCTTTGTTTTTTTTTTCTGTTTTTTTAAACGTTTAAAAAAAAAAACAAAAAAAAAACGATACGGTCACATCTGAGGTAATAGTTGAAAGATACTAAGATTGTATCTGGGATTATCTGATGGTGTATTGGATGGGTGAGTAAGGAGTCCTTCAGATTGATTGTGTTGGTGACCTAATAGTGGTTGGAATTGGTGATTTCACAAAAGGGGAAGAGTATACTACAGGTGGTTTTTGGGATGTGGCAAAAAGTGAGAATGGTAGGATGGGGATTGATTTCTATGAGGAGAGAGGTATGAGTGTAACTAATTACTTTCTTTTAAACATAAGCTGATTCAATGGGTATGCTAGAGTGGTGTGGGTTAGAGTGGGAATCGAAGTTAAAAGTCGCATGTGATTTGTGTTGGTGAGAAGATGTTGAAAGTACGTGTTGGATGTTAAATCAGTGAGTGGTTTTTAGGAATGGGATTATCGATCATTATGTTTTGTTTAATGTAAGATTAAGCTTAGGAGGCGTGGATGGAGTAGGAAGGTGTAGTAAGGAATTGAGTTTGGCGTAGAAAATTGGTTGAATTAATGTACAAAAAGATTCATTAAATAGTGAGAGTAGATGATATAGGTACGCGCTAGCAAGTAAATCAGTTTTAAATGGGAACAAGTTGAAATTGAACAATTCAGCAAATGAGGGAAGTGGTTGTTAGCAGTGCAAATAAAGTATGTGGACTGCGCTAAAGTTCGAAGTAACATATTAACAGTGTAGTGGTGGAATGCAGAGGTGAGCAAAGCGGATAAAAAGGAGCAAAAAGAAGCGTTGGTTGAACTGGCTTTACTAAATAGCTATGGATTAACAGTTATCCAATAGCATA
The DNA here is from genome assembly GCA_015478945.1 of Trachelipus rathkii. Lineage (NCBI taxonomy): Eukaryota > Metazoa > Arthropoda > Malacostraca > Isopoda > Trachelipodidae > Trachelipus > Trachelipus rathkii. The sequence continues at coordinate 44,299 of JABUQX010064024.1, forward strand.
GAAGATCGGATATTTGGAATAATAATAAAATACGCCAAAAAGAAATACTAATAAGGTGCATATGTAGGAGGAAAAAAAGTGGTAAAGCGGAACAGTTGGAAATACGGATGGATGATGAACTTTACAGGAATAAGACTAGCTCTTTTGCGAAGGAAGCGCCGAAGATAAGAATGAGAAATTAGGGGCGCAATCTTGTGCAGTAGAATAAATGAAATAGGTGATGGTGCTGCACTTATGTAACTTAATGTATATGGATGTTAGGGGATGTGTAGTAGGGAACGACTTGAAAATTTTACATTACATTGTACTAGTATTTTGATAGAGCAAATCAAGTGAAAGTGGGATTATGTGTGAGGTTTTGAGTGGTGCAAGGATAAGTATTATTGGTATTTTTGATGTGCTGAGGAATCATTTAGTAAGAAAGAGAGGTCAATATTCGGTAGAGTGAGGGAAGTTGAAGAATGGTAAATCTGAGGTATAAAGATGAAATTTAGCCTCTGGTGAAATGATCATAAACGGAGGCGAGATGGTGATTGTATTGGATTTTGAAAGATCTGGGCAGTAAAAAATAACGTATTAAGGATTGGTACTGTGTTGCTGAGGGAATTGGGAGGAGAGCAGTAATAGTGCCCTTAAATAAGGGTAAATGAGATAAGGGTAACTGTAAGAAAATTAGTGGGAGATTAGTTTATTTGAGAGTTGTGTGGAAATCACTAATATATTGCTGGTTCATTTTTTGGTCGTAAAGTATATTACAGGCGAGTGACTGAATGGACATGAGGAGTACTTGGTGAAAACAAGATGCGGTTTATTAGTGGTAGAAAAGGATGTGTGGATCCAATCTTTACATGAAACAAATGATTGAGAAAGCGTGAGAAGAAGAATACTTGATTTAGGTTTTAATGGATTAGCAACAAGCGTAAGATAGGATTATAGATGAATATCTATGGCAGACTGTTAGTTTTGTTTTATATTGGTGTTCTGAAGGTGGTAAGTCCTCTTCTGAATTGGAATGTAGAATAAATATTGTTGACGGATAGTGTAAAGCGTGTGGTTAGGGATAGAATGGAGTCGGATTTGATTGGTATAAGGAGTAATTAACCAGCAGATTAGGCGGGATGTGTTATGTTTATTGGTTATTCAATGTGTATAGGGATGGGGTTATGGAAGAAATAGATGGGTGGGGGTGGCAGGGGAATGATGGTTTTAGAAGGATGGAGAATGGAAGAAGAAGTCGGATGAAAGTATGCGGAAAGGAACTGGTAATTTGGCTCTTTTGTGTATCGAATTAAAGAGACGTTCTGAGAGGATTTGGGGTAGACGCACGAATTTTGGCGGGTGGTGGTTAAGAAATAGGTTTTTGTAGCAGAGTGAGTTCTATGTAAACGTAGAATCAAGATGTAATGGTTATGGGTATGTTAGTGAAAGACTGTCCTTGGAAGTGAAGTTATGTTAGATTGGTGAGCAGCTGGAGCAAGTATGTCTGAATTAAATTATTAGAATATGTTGAATGAAAAGGGAACAAATGATACGAAATTGTGTAAGTAGGGGAAAACAGTTATTTTAAATGACAGGAAGGAATTGGCTTGGTGCAGATTTGGATACATCCTGTGTTGGTAGAGTGTAAAGGGACAAAATCCTTGAGTAGCAATGAGGGGGAGTAATCTAAACAAGAGTGGTATCTGGTTAAGCTGTGTTAATGTTATAGTGGTGAGTTCCTTGGTCTGGATAAGAGATATACAAAGTGTCTAAATGTACAACTGTTGTTTTTCATATGGGATCGCTATTATGATTTAGGGGGGTGTTAGGTGTGAGGAGAAGAAATTGATAAAATGAGGAATGAACCGAATGCATTATGGAGTTGTTGGTGTCGTATAGAAAGGAGGTAAATGAGATAATAAATGAATAATAAGATAAGGAAGAAAAGGTGGTATTGAAAACATAAAACATGATAGCCCGGAATTTTTGGTAAGCGGGATGTATATTGGTGGTGTGTGCTTGGAATCGACCGGTTTGGAGGACCGAAGAAAAAATGGATTTGAGTCCATTAAAGGAATGCCTGGAGGAGAGAAATGGTAGTTTGTTTGGCACAGGCGAGAAGAAAGGTGCACTAATAGGAGTGAATGGCGGGGTTTTGTGAGAGGGGTAATGGTTTGTGAGTTTGTGTGAGCCACTCGGGCCTAGAGGATTTGAGACACGCCCCATTTGTCGAGATGCCCATAGGGAGGGTCCAAGGGGTGGTCTCTAATGAAGCTCTAGGGTGGATTTTGCGATAAAAGGTTAAAGGGGGCGGTAAGGCTGGGCTTTCTACTTCGTAATTGCGTCATACTTCTTCGAGAATACTGTTTCTGTTTCGATGCATGTATATTGCACTTCCCCGTCTTGGGGAAAGAAAGTGGGGTTAATGTTTGATGGCTTGTATTGATGTAGATTATGCGAATATTATACAATAATATGATGTATATAGCTTATATTTTGTAATATAAACCTATATTTTTAGATGATAATATGATATATATATAGTATATATTATATCCTGAGTAAATATATATATATATTAATAGTATATATATAGCAATTCAGACCAGACAGGTTGCCAGTAACTGCCTGAGTTCACTGGGGATTTAGGAGAGGATGTTCTGTTAGGATGGGCTTGTGTTGGCGGATTAACACGCGGGGGCTTGGGGGCAGTTGTAATTGTGGCGTAAGATTGCCTTTGATTTGTCTGATAATTTTTATTTGAGTTATATATATATATATATATATTTATATATATATAGGTAAAAAGAACTATTCGAGCGGAAGGTAAAGAAAAACTTTGCTGGGCCTCTGGGTATCCGACTACTTTACTGGAGATGTCTGCGACTAAACGATAACTACTCCGTATCGCCTCTACACTGAACACCTCTAACTCCCAAAAAAGTTTGATTCAAGAACATGTTCTGTATCACGCGCAACTCGAGCTCCCGTCAAGGTGATGCCACCAGGTTTTCACCCTGCCCTTCACTCGTCTCGTAAGATTTTTTAAATCATTATAACATTGCTATCCTCGCAATTAACAAGTAGTAAACAAAGAACTATTACTTACACACGACTCACTAAAGTTGGAGTAGTTTCATCATAGATTCTTAGGGCCTACGGGCTCTATTTGAGAGTTTGCCGATAAAATAGATTCACAGTTTGAAAACCATACAGGATCTTTGGTGTTTCCGCATTGTCAATCTGATTCCAATTACAGGTTTTAACACAAACATCATGCGCAGGACCAAAAGGAAAGCTTTTTTCTAGGGGGAAGAGGGGGAAAACCCCATATGGAGCCTGCATTCCTTAACACATTCCACGGATAACCATCACACTTACAAGAATTACTTCCGAGCGGGGTGGCACATGCTGAAGAGTGGTTGTCAAGCTGGGGAGAGTGTTACAGGAGCACCACCCAACTGAGTCAACTTCGGCCCAGCCCATCCCATGTACATACAATATTGAATGCAAACAGTGCCAATCAACTTATATAGGTGAAACAATCGACTTAAAAAGGCGCATATACCACCATAATTAACGACTTTTTCCATAGAATAATCCGAGCTCAACCTTGCAGCAATTTGAAACATTATTTGCAAACTTTCAATCTAGGAGTATTGAAGCAATAACACCACAATCATATATAAATATATATAATATAAATATATATATTATATATTTATATATATTATATTATACTTATATATCATATGTTATCTATAATATATATATAATAACGTATATGAATTTGAATATAGTATATAGTATAAATATTAACGGTGCAATTCTCTATAATCTCTTGAGGACAACTGGCACACAGAAAAGGGAAAATGTTCGCCTGTCCAGTTGGTCCACGCCAAATCCTTCGCCCTCTGCGCCGAAAGTCATCGAACTAAAACACTCTAGAAAACCAGATTCTCGGTATCTCCCCTCCTCGGTTTTCCCACTCCAGTCCCTCGAAGTATGCACACGTTCTCAGGTATGTGCGTTTTTTAAGCCCTTTCTGTAGAACTAGGACATGCTTCTATCCATAGGACTCAAAACTCGTTCTCCCAGAGATCTACCAGAGGATCCTGCTTCTAGGTAACTCATGAAGATTCCAACACTGGTCGCAAGAGTAAGTAACAGCAGAAGGTAAAAGGTAACCGGGGTTTGACTAAGCCTGTACCTGTAAAACCATGCTGTAACGATAACCCTTATGAGGTGAACTGTGGTAGGTGTTGAGTGCCGCAGGCCTCAGTCCTCCCCCGTCCGCCGTCATCTGAAGTAGCCCACTACTCTGTGGCGTGCAAGAACCTGTTCCTGTCAATAAAATGCGAAATTAACTATGGTTGAGTAAAATGAATCGATATTTCAGTTTGTGGGGGAGGTGTGGGCGGGTTTTAACGGAAATAAACAAATAATTATATATTTTATCAATAAATAATTAGATCGATAGTTTTTATTAAATCATATCGATATCCGATGTGGGGCTTTAAGGGAAACTACACACACAACACACACAACACAACACACACACAACACAACACACATATATTATATATATATAATATATATATTTATATATAATTATATATATATATATATATATATATATATATATATATTATAATATATATAATACTATATATATATATATCGGATATCTATTTAACCCTATATACATAAAGAACATTTAAGTGGTTAGACTCCGTTATTTTAATATTAGGGTTAGGTTCTTAATTGGTAGCGTTCAAGGGTCTTTTGGTTAGGTTTAGGGTTTAAGCTTAAGATTACTAGGTGTTTAAAGGCGATTGTATTAAGGCAATGGTAGCTGTGGTGATCGAATGTGGTAAATCAAACCGCTAGCAAAATTGTAATGTATTAAATACACCCCTAAAATATTATACATATATGTAGAAACCGATACCATTTCATATTAATATGTATATTTTTTCGCTTCCTACGGAGTCCAACCTTACATGATCAATATCGGTGAGCGCTATATATTATGAAATGGACTATATTTAAAATAGGGTTATCAAGTCAA
>JABUQX010064025.1:0-21804 GCA_015478945.1 Trachelipus rathkii
GGAGAGATGGGGGGGGGAGTTGTTGATACAGCCTAGTACAACTTACGCTTTCACGATTAGCCCGAGCACCACTCTGGTTCCCCAGGGGGTTGGTGATTCGGGTCCCGATTGAACGGGGGTATATGCTGCCGTTGTCTGCCTGAAGGATACATCCTGAAAGTCAGTGAAGGCCATGCCGCGCGACGGAACACGTAGTTGCAGAAAGATGGAATATAGAGTGCCTGATGAAAGCGCAGACAGTCACCCTGTCATTACGCCAGCCGAATATTAGTGGTACTGCGGACTGGGGCCGAAGGATGTAACAGCGATACGGGTAGCTGTCACTACCACATCGGAGGAAAAGACCTTCGTCCACCGAAAAAACGATCTAAAGACGAGATGAGTACACAACGAGACGTCAACACAGGAAGAAGTGCCTGTATCAAACGTCAACAGGGGAGTGTCCTGATTGAGCACAACCAATGAAAATGCTGCAAAATATCAACACCAACCCGGCTTGGGATCGTAACAGAGTACCCCCACACAAGATCGGCGAAGGTAAGTCACCGAGGACGCAATCATGGGCGGTGGAGAACACGTTGAAAAAACGACGAGGTCTTTCTGGTATATTTACAGCTGGGCGCCAGATACACCGAGCACAGCGTAAGCGGCGCGTCAAGATGGAATACGAGCCGCCACGGCCGCAGCGGAGTAGTGAGATAATGGGAGTGAAGCAGGATCGCTGCCCCACCTCGGTCGCTGGTTCCACGATTCAGGAAAATAAGCTCCCTGTACCGTGAAGGTTGCAAAAGTCACCGGTCATCTGAAGTTGCATACTGCTGTAAACAAAACAGCCAAGGGGCTGATGATCGACAAGCTATCTCTTAAGCTCTTCGTACATCTACAAAAAGTATCCGTGGCGCACGGGTTCCATTTGGATGAGAACGTGCGCGATACAAGCGGGTAAACACATCAAGTGGTCAGCGAGACCCGTGACAAAGTCCCGATGCTCGCGATCATGCTTTCCAGTGGTTCGGGGTACTTCGTGACCCGCCGCGACGCCCTCCCGACACGCCTCTACAGGACGAGAGGACTGCACTGCCGCGTGGGACGATGTGTGGATCCCTCCTGTTTTACGAGAGGGGTTCTGGGCATCAACCGGCACCGGGCTCGCCAAGAGGCACCCCAAGTCCACTCCACATAGTTCGAACATCCCTCCTCACAGCGCACCCCTGCCAGACATCTTAGCAAGCCGGAATCGGGGACCGACTGCGGCCAGGGAGGCGCCCTTAAAGCAAGGCAGGGAAGATGGAAAGAGGAGTCAGAACAGGAGGAAGGTGTCGGCGTGGAGTGAGATGAGACACGCATCGGATACAAGTGTACTGGCGATCAGAGTGCAAAAATCTCGGAAGCGTTCCGCGGCCGTATGGAGGCCAGAAGGCTCGTCACGCGGACCGAGTCAAAGGGGGTGGACGGGAAGGTGGCAGAAGGGAAGACCCTCCATCCTCCTGCATCCACCAGCAGCCAACCGACCCTCACACACATCGAAGCGGTGGCCACGTCTACCGCGAGAGGGGCGGAAGACTGCGAGCAGCCGAGTGTCAATCCGAACCTCCTCCTGACTCTCCCCTCCGGGGGGACAGTGTCAGCACGGGACACCCCCACGGAAGAAGAGTAGTGAAGAGTCCATCGTGGCATCCGAAAAGTTTCAGAATCGCTCGAATAGGTGCAGAAGCGAAGTCGGGCTTAGGCGGATAAGTACCGTCAAATTATCAGGATCGGCATAGGCGGACATGTCCGAGATCGGCCACGTCGGGTTGTCAAGCGCGTCCGAGACGTAGGCAGGAACAGAGCACAGTCCCCCAGTAAGAAGCGGGATCCTTTCTGCTGCAAGAGTCGCGGCCCCGATATCAGCAAGCGATACGGATTCTGTCCCGGGAAGATCCGCCCATGGACGGATTCTCGCAACCGTTAAGAGGACTCGTGTTTTCCCCGGCGAAACAGAAGCAGGGCGTTCCCGGGAGACGGTACAGGTAGGCTCCGACGAGGCACAAGACGCATTGCCATCGACCGTCAGAAGCGAAACCTTATCGCTAAAATCAGACATATCCTTGGAGCTGCATGACCTCCTACAATGAGAGGAGGCGGAGAGAGGCGTCTGTGTTGTCGGCGAAACGACGAGCGGTCCGGCGCGATCCATTCGGGAGAGTTGGGACGACAATTGTCCAGAGCCACAGAAACTCACCGAAATCAGGTGATCCGGGACCGCACGGAAGGTAACGGTCGACGTGAGGGAACAAGCCCCGGAGCAGCGCATCGGGGCCGATGAGCAACGGGAAGAGGCAACCGCAATGAGTGAACGCTCGCCGCAGCATGGAAATAGGAAGAATGCAGCAGCTTCTCTCCTCGCCGGCGGGTAGCCTCCACGACGGCATTATTATGATGGCGCACGCCTCCAGGATTCCATTCTCCAAGCAGCGCAAAAAGGGGCACGTGGACAGAGGAGGCCGGGTTGCCCTTGCACGTTAGGGACAACATGGAGGATCTCTGTCACAGTTCGTGTGGAGAGACTGCCACATGTCGGCACAGATGGTCTGGGACACCGACAAGGTTATTTCTTGAGGGGGACAAATTTAGGCACTTGAAACATCTTATCGGGAGAGGGCACATAAGTCCGAACGTGTGCCATGGCTAAAACCAAGTTTACCTTTAGATGGAGGGAAAGGGAACACAAGAGAAGCGTAAGTAAGCAGACGGAGGGTTCGTCTTGGAGCGGGCTCATCCTTCGCTGGCGAAGGGAACGATAACAAGTCGGTGATAGGCACGTGGTGAGCTGTAAATGAGTCAGGCATGTCAAGTGAAGGCATCGAACCCGAATCCGGCGCCATATGGTCACCCTTCGACGTGTTACGGAATCTCAGTTTTCTAGAAATTGGGAATCCTCCCAGATGGGATAGGTGAAGCAAAGACGCCTTGCTACTGGGCTCACGAGAGGCAGCACGAACCAAGAAGGAACGTTCCTCATTGGCGTAGCCTGTGGCTCAGTAGTTTGGAGAGCAGCTTCAAAAGCACCACTAACATGAGCTGGCTCACAGAAGTAAGGGGACAATATAACTGAATGTAAAAAAAATAAAGCGGGTAGGAATCAAGACCCGGGACCCCTGAGGGGTCGGCGAACGTGATCGTCGGCCGTTGCTTGTACGCGTTAGGAATGGGAACCCCGCTGACCCAGGGCCCTGAATGGCAAACTATAAGACGGAGCAGACAAGGGCATCTGAGCGAGCCCAACAGCCTCACATGGTCTACGACGGGCAGTCCCCTGAAACGGGACCTGGAATCGCAGGGGCATAGGGGTGTGTGTGGAGAGGTAGCCAACCATTTCATCAACCAGGGCGTCAAAGGCCCTGTTAGAGCAGGCCTGGGAACGGCCAGGGAGGGAACGGGTTGGGAACCGCCAGATGTGATTTGCCCGCCTTTGGAAACGGTTACTTTATTAGATTTTCGTCCATGAAAATACTCGCTGCATAAACATCAGCACGCAATAAATAAATAAAGATCATATAACAAAAGGATGCATAGAAGAACGCATAAAATCCGGACAGCGTAACGCCAGCACGCGGCCACCATAGGCCAGAGCACATACCTCCACCTAGACAACCCCACCCCCGTAATGTGGGCCATGGGGTGGCATCGGGAAAAGGCCCCGAACTCCGCGTCTAACAGTCCCAAAGTGATAAATAAACAGCGTTGCACCACTACTCGGATGAAACGGCGAAGTCCCAAGATATGCGCCCAAGCTGCAGGACAGCCTCCTCACAGGTTAGGGCAACGGTTCGGCGACCCCTACAATATGCGGCCCGGAAAAGGCAGCCAAAAACCGGTTTTTAACTCTGTACCCTCACCACGTAGGAAGGAGGCCAGATGGCCCATGACAACACACAAGAACAACGCCCGTGTAGTTCGCTACCAGGAAGCAGGAATGGGAAAGACTCCAAACAAGAGGATCAGGATACTCGTAGGGTAGATACGGTACAGAAAATGTCGGAGGAGGAAGGACAAACAGAGAAGGGAAGGGCTAAGGGGAACGGGAATATCAATAACTTAATAAAAATAATAATCAATAATAATAATAATAATAATAATTAATAAATAATTAATAATAATAATAATAATAATAATAATTAATAATAATAAAATAAATAATAAAAATAATAATAAAAATACAAATAAAAATAAAAATAATAATAATAATAATAAAAATAATAATAATAAGAAACAAAGAACATAAATGGAAAGGAGGGAACCACAAAAAGGGGGAAAAATCAACGAAAAACAAAAACGTACAACCACTTCGCAGATACCACATTCGGAAAAGGTATCTGAGCCCCCCCACCCCGACAAGGTGGGGTCATAAGGGGGATAATAATAAAAATAATAATAATAATAATAATCAATAATAATAATTAATAATAATTAATAATAATAATAATATATAATAATAATAGGGATGGTGCATTCGTAACTGATAAAATGGATGTGAGAGGAGTGTGGAAAGAACACTTCGAAAATCTGCATACCATTGGCAGTAATGAAGAGGTGATAGTGAATGTGTGAGTATTTGTTTGTGCAAGAAGGAATAGGTATATAGGAGATAAGGAAGGGGTAATGGGTAGAGTGAGAAAGATGTAAATCTGCAGGTATATGATGAATTTACTGGAAATGAGTCAAAAATCGGAGGCGAGATGGGGACTGATTGGATTTGGAGTTGTCGGTAACAAAGCGTTTATCGCAGGGTATATCCCGAAATGATTGGAAGACAGCCAGTAATAGTACCTTGAATACGGTAAGGGGATAAATGGTAACTCTGTAGGAATTTATAAGGGAATTAGTTTAACCTTGAGGTGTTGCAGGGAAGAATATATATGGTTGGTATTTTGGTCGAAATAGTTCGTTGAGCTGACTTGAAGGCGATTGTTGAAGAAAATGCGTGTAGAGTGGAGACTGCGATGTGGATCAATGCTTTAGCATGAAACAAATGATGTAAAAATCAACGGAAAAGAAAATTAATATGTATTAAGGGTTTAAGATGGATTTGCCACAGGCGGATGATGGAGTCAGTGAGAAACTCTAAGGCAAGTGTTTAGTGACTATATGGTGTTGGGTGGTAGGCTTCTGATCGGAATTCAAAAGAATGTAAGACGATAGTGAAGCGATGTGTTAAAGAATAAATGGTGTCAAAATGATTGGTTTAATATTATATCGGAGTGAGGGGCAGGGATTGTTATGTCTCTCCTTATTATTCGATTTTGTAATAGACGAGGGTTATGAAAACAAATAAGAGGTGGGGTGGCAAGTAGATGGTGTTAGAATGAAGGAGAATGAGAGAATGGAGGTGAGTGCCCTACCTATTATAGCTGATGATATTTGGTTTGGTGCGGTGAATCTGAAGAGACTTTTGAGAGGATTGTTGAAGAGTATATGTGCAGGCGTGTGTAAAAGGAGGGGTGAAAGTAAACGCTAGATATAAGTAAGGTATGGTTGTGAGTTAGGACAGTCCTCGGTTTGAAGTTATGTTAGATGGTGAGCAGTCTGAGTTTAATTATTTAATTGGAATTAGGATACATGTTGGATGAAATGGGAAAGGATGGATTGCCGCTTGTAGTCAGGACAAGTTTGTGACTGGGCAAGAAGGTGCTGGTGCAATTAAATCGTTGTGGAAGTAAAGGGCTAAGTCTTGAGTGCGCTAGGGTCTTACACTGAGGGTATGTTATTACTGTGTTAATGTATAGGTATGTGAGAGCTATGATCTGGAATAATAGGTATAGATCTATAGTACAATGTGTTCACATGGACAATCTTAGGGGCGAGTTAGGTGCGAGAAGAATTGGTAAAATGAGGAATGAACGCATTAGAGAGTTGTGTGGTGTGAAGAAAGGGATAGGTGAGAGAATAACTGGAAGTACGTTGAATGGTTGTGGTCATGTGAAATGATGGATATGCGATCGGTTTGTTAGCGATAAGTAGTGAGGGTGTTGGAATCGCCGCTGGAGACCGAAGAAAAAGTGGATTAAGTCAGTAAAGGAATGCCTGGAGGAGAGAAATGTGAGTTTGGCAGAGGCGGGAAGAAAGATGCTTAATAAGTGCGAATGGCAGGGTTTTGTGAGGGGTTATGGTTGTGGCCCACCTGGGCCAAGGGATGAACCCCATATTGACGAGATGCCATAGTGAGGGTCCGCCGCGGTCCCGTGAAGCTCTATGGTGGATTTTCTGACTGCGACGAGTTCTCACTAATAGGTATAAAGAGGGCGGTAAGGCTGGGCTTTCTTTTCGACTTGTCATATTCTTCTACTACTTTTCTGTTTCCGGTGCATATCACGCACCTTACCACCAATCTTGGGGAAAGAGGTTGGGTGATAATGATGATGAATAATCTACTGAAAGTGATGTAAAAAAAAATAGCGTATCTTCTATACATGAATAAAACCAACTTTCTTAGAATTATTAATTTTGCATCATTAATTAAAATATTAATCATATTTTAACTTCGAAAATTATTTTAAAGTCTATCCTATTTTGAAATTATTTTCATAGCTTGAATTCGTCTTCCACTTTATCTCAATTCAAATTCACATATAAATCACATAAATCAGATAAATCACATATGTTAAATGTTTTTTAAGAGGTTTTAATTTTGACCGAGTTATGACTGGCTTGGCCTCAAAAGTGAAATTGGCGTAATTTTCTTAGTTTTCCTTCGATTTGCATAGAATATAAAGCAAGATGCAGCTGTTGCGAGCTCTCAATACGGTCTAGATTTGAGGATTTTCCCGCCCTCACTGTCAAATAGTAAGTTTTTTGTATTTTATTTTTTGAAGAAAAACAACGTATTCCAACATTTGTGGACAGATACCTCCAAACTACAATTTTTGTTACCACGCATTGAAACTTAAACTAACAACAGATGCCGGTATTCGATTTCTCAAAAAAATATAATACACACTATTCTCTATGTTTGATCACCACACCGAATCCACCAATTACTCCAAAACGCAACTCGAAAGTGGTCTTTTTCGTCAAAACTTCAAAAATTGGCGTCAAATCTTCTCATTCTGTCTGCACATCCACAACATGAACATTTTTCAAATTTTCGTAAAGTTGCGCCGTAAGAACACACACCACCCATCGCCACACCGCTGCTCTTATTCTTACATTACTCTTTAATTTCGAATCATATATATATTGCTTTTATCTTCTGTTTACACTTGGGGTGCTGAGAGAAATTAATGAAAACATTGATATATAAATTTATTTTTGGTATATTATTAAATTTAATAAATTTTTCCCTTGCAAGTAATGTTTTGTTGATGTTTATAATGAATTTTTCCATCAGTTACGTATATTTCTTTTGTCGTTGTCGTATAGAGTGCTGTACTAAGTGGATTCGCAAGTAGTGTAGATCTTTGGTTGTTATTTTTTGTGTCTCGGTATTAATATTTTTCTACGTTTTTTATTTTTTTTTTTTGTCCTTATGAATGCTGTCATGTGCATTGTCTCGTATTTTTTGGTGGCATTGTTTGCCTGCTTACTAATCCTACCCACCCCTCCGCGTTTAGGCTTAGTACTAAGGGGTTCAGATTTAGGATGAAAAAAAAAGTATCTCAAATAAAAAGGTAAACTCCGCCAACTTATTTTAATGCCCATCCTCCATGCCTCTGAAAGTTTTAAAATATATGATTCGGATGACATGCGTAAACATAAGGGTCAAAATCGCTATACTTCTCTTGTAAGAATCAAGGTATGTATATCTGCCTTTTTATTCTCAGTGAACCACATCCATGGGCGTATACCCATTCAATACGCAATCTCATTTTTTAATCATTATCTTACACACAAAGTTCTCTCTCTCAATAGATTCTCCAAATAAAAATCTTGAAGTGGACTTTCAACTTTATTTTAAATACATTCCTTCCTTATTTCCAATTATCTAACTATGTAGTTGATGGACAAAAAAAGGAAATAGTACTAGTCAGATAGTAAATGAATATTCAAAATTAAAAAATTCATTAAACGTTTCTTACTTTACCTACCCGCCACACCACACTAAACATTACTATCGCCTCTTAACAATCGACTATCATTCATCCTTTCATGACCAAAACATTTACATCTTAATATACACTCTGATTTATTCTCTCATCTTTACACTTCTTCACGTTCATTAACTCTTTTAACGACATTCATTGCTCATTTTTCGTTCGTCTCACAGAACATAGCAATTAGATTATCCATTTGAACAAATTCTACCTTAAATCTATACCTCTTATCTCACACCATAGTTTCACTACTATTAATTAATGTAAGACGATTAAGAACATAAATGCAGGACCCTCTAGGCGTCACTTATACCACTAACGTCCCTTTGAATTTTTACGCAGATACTAATCTGCAGACCAACCACCTACCCCCCCCTTTCGCGCCCATTCAACAACTTTTACTAATACAGTTGTCTGCATTGATGGGTGGGGGCGGGGTCTCTGTTGCTTTCATGGTTCCAAGAGTGAGTAGCCTAATATACTTAAAACTTCAGTTACTTGTGCTTTCCAAATTGTCTTCACCTATTTAACATTATTTCACATTTCCGCGACTCGTCATCACCGCATCTACCCCTGATACATTACTCTTATCTTCATGTACTTTCAACACCCCACCTTTACATACCGGCTAAACACACCAAACTATTCCTGCCTACCCCTACAACTGGACTGTGCGCCAGCACTCTTTATCAGTAGTATCGCGCCAACATAATAACGAAATCATGGTCATGCTGTTACAGATCAAGCGAGAGGGTCAAGGCGTGCGCAGGCGTCTCTTGTCTTGCGATCTCTGCTATCATCTAGGGAGCGAGCCGGGTTTCTCTAACGGTCGTAATGAGTCGCGCTACCTTAGAATCTTCGATGGTTACCCGTGCTCTATCGTAATGGTACCTATGGATCCTGATCCGTCATAAACATCGTTAAACTCAGTGGCTCATTCGGGTATACATACATCCACCCTGGCCTTCACTCACCACATCTAATTCAGTAAGATCTTGGTTATCTTAGTTGCGCCATTCTAATATCATACGCAGAATCGTAACATCTTACAGCACGCTTCACTATTGAGCGAGAGCGAGGTATTCCGTGATCTCCATTGGAGAGGTTGCAGGTTTACAGACACTTAAGATCCGAGTGCGTACGAGGCTTATTCCATACTAACTACTCCGACGGCACTGCCACTCGAGCTTTCACCTCTTCTAACCATTCTCAAATGCATCACCCTTCGATTTCATACATCGCCCTATCCCCACAGCCTCTTCTCCGCACATATTCCTTCATCAATCAATATAACCGAGCATATAGGCGGCGGGGAGCGAGGGCGGAGAGGGTCGACGCTTGAGCGCAGAGCATATAAGTATTATCAATATAATATATCTCGGCACGCCTCTGCAGAATCGCGCACGCTGATTTCTTGCCGTAGCTATATGGTGTGCGCAGTGCTGGAGCCACTAAAGAAATACTACCAACTCTTGAGCGAGATGACCATGAGCTGGAGGTTCGCCGCGGTTCTCGTGCCACACCCTTCAAGCCATAGGCTGACCTCTCTATTTCTTCTATCTGCTTGTGAACGTTAACTCTCAACTTGTTATATTGTTGTATAGTCGTGTGGGGTCATCCGGGCGGTTTCTTTCACGGGTATCTGATCATTTTCTCTGGAGCGGGCTCTGCACTCGGTGCCGCTCTGTGTGCTAGTAAGTGTCAGATCCCTCCATGCACTCGCGGCTAGTACTTGATGAATGTATATATGAGTTGGCACAACTCTTTGATTTCTATATATACCACTATCTAACGGCACCCCTATTGCTCGTATCCTTACCTATATATATCTCTACACACACACACTAAATATATTCACCCCCACCTGCACCTATAGACTACTACCTATATATATAAGTCACGTATCTATATTTTCCTGAGAGACTACTATAGTAATATATATAATGGCTTAACGAAACATATACCGGCTACTCATACACCATATTATATATGCCCTGAGAGCTATATATTGAGACACCGCATCGTCTCGAGCTCCGGAGCTAGCGTGTCTGATTGAGATGAAGCGTACATTATAGACCCGCTATCGCCGAGATATCGTTACTGTGTGTATAATGTATGTATACTATGATATATTATACACTGTGACAGAGGCATATGCGTAAAACCACTAAATTGGTGCAATTCTAGACAGGCGCACAGATTTAGTTGTGTAATTTGATAGCTAAGTTACCTGCTTATTCTGAACGTCTAATTAGAACCAACATTAATATGAGAACATAGCTAATCCACCTATGAGTATGTTAATAGGATGTTCCTCGCGGCGTCATGAGAGAGAGAGACGAGATGAGAGACGACCAGCAGAGACATGAGATGGTAGAGTAGAGACGAAGACTAGATGAGAATGTATGAGAGTAATTAGCGAAGACGAGAAGAAGAGCAACTGGAGAGAGAGGAGAGAGGAGAGAGAGAGAGGAGAGAGTGGGGTGTATGAGAGAGAGATGTATATGATGTGAGAGTAGAGAGATGTGAGGTGAGTGTGACGAGAGACGTATGAGAGAAGAGACTGTGTATTGATATGAGAAGGAGAGCTGTGGACGTGTCGAGGACGAGCGCAGTGTGCGAGGAAGGGATGGCTGCCATGACGGCACGCCCTAGACAGAGCAGAACATAATAACACAGGCGAACGCACAGAGGATATTGGTTACGCAGCTATCGTAGTAGAGAGCAGATAGGAGAGGAGAGAGAGAGAGAGGATGATGAGAGAGAGAGACGAGAGAGCACGCACGCCAAGGGAGGAGTGTATACGATGCATATGATACCCGCAGGCAGGTGAGATTGAGAGAGCTAGGTGATTCGAGGAGAGACTGTATGATGATTGATAGAGTACTGGATGGAGAGGAGGATACCGACCGCTAGGAGACGCACGCATGAGATCACCAGAGCAGGTCTGTCGAGAGAGAGGATCGCTGCGCGCTCGACGGACGCAAGACACGCAGACCAGAGAGTACGCAGCACGCACGCAACGTGTATACGATATATCATATGAGTGAGCGAGAGAGGCATGGATTGCTAGGAGGAGGTGAGAGGAGTAGTAGGAGAAGAGATGTTATGTGGAGATGTATGATTGTAATGAGAGGATGAGATGCAGAGCGGGGCTCGGGACGGCGTGAGTGGCGCGAAGTCTCACCAGTCATTGCCACACTCTGCAGGACGAATCCGAGAGCCAGCGTCCGACCAGCGAGTAGTCATCGAGAGTTCGCACCAGACATCGCGTTGAGTACCGGCGAGAGACTGCACCGTCAATCGCAACGCAAGACCAAGAGAGAGCTAATAAAGTATGTTAAAGAAGACCCAGAGGAATTCTATGAGGTACCGAGTGAAATACACAACACTCTGGCACGAGAGCGCGGCCAATAGTTAATGGCCTCATAAAATTTTTCTAAAATCTTTCTTTTTCCTACTACTAATGAAGATAGCATATGCGCATACATACAAGCGAGCGGCAATTGAAACCTGAAAACAAATATAACCATAGAAATGCCAAATCGGCAAAAGACGTGTTTCCTAATTACTAAGGCAACTATATAGAATTTAGATTAATCGGATTTCTCATGATGTTGGTTGAGAAATGATGATACACATTTAAGTACATGGATAGACAAGACTATCAGGTTTCAAATAAAGTTATTGTGCTCCAGCAGACCCACTCTACAAAAGTTTTAAGCGAGAGTAATGGAGGGTACTGAGGAGACTCCAGCGAAAGTTCACATGTGTACGGGCCTGCCTCGTAGCCGCAGAACACACCTTCCTGCTTGTTTCAAATCCGGAAGAAACCGACCAAATGAACACCCTGTATTATATGACCAATAATCGTCCTTTTTACAATGTAAAAAAACGATTGGTTTTAGAAGTTAATGATGGAAGGATGCAGGCCACGTTGCTCAGAGCATGAAGATATATGAATGATGGAGCGGAAATGGATCTTGTTAGGTGGTAAACATGAACAAAGACAGTTTAAATAAAAAGTATGGTGGTGAAAACAGCAGAAGACACAAAATAACCTGAATAGACGGTGTCCCTCACTCATGGCTAGAGATGAGTACAAGTTCTTTTAATCTTTAAATATGGATATTTTTTTTTCTCTTTTTTGAGAAGTTTTATTTTCTGTTCTGAATTGTTATGAAACAAATATATAAAAAAAATCGCCAAAATCATTTCCAAATCTTCAATACAATTTGAATAGGTTCAGTAGAAAAAAATTCTATGCACCTCATCCCATATTTCATTGACAAAAAAAATCGTTAGATTCCATTTCTTTTTTCTTTTTTTGGGGATCGATTTTGTCATGATGAGTAGTTTGAATCCTCCAGGAAGACTAGGGATTTGGAACCCTGTTACTGTTGGGTGGGTTACTAGAGTCTTGCTAGGGGAGAAAATTGGAATTGGAATAGAGTAGAAAATATTAAAAACACTGAAATTTTTTTTTAATAAAATAATTTTGAAATAAAAGATAAAAGGTTGAAATGAAATTAAAATTAAAAAGGGGATATATGTTCCATGGTGCTTTTTGTCGTACTTCTTCCTCCCCATGTGCTCATGGTACGCAGCACATGAATCCGCTGGAGCGAGGATTATATCTCATACCAAAGGATAGCAGACATAAGAGCCCAGAGGCAATGAATAAAAAACTAATGACAGAGTTAACGCAACTGTTTGATATCGGTGACGATGTCTAAAACTAGAACTCACCCAAGATACTAGAGAAAGTAAACTAAAATGCAAGTATATATTAGTTGTGGTGTAAAGGTTGTATAAATTCGAACGAGGCATAGTGAGAGAGGGTGGAGATCTGCCGGGGGAGGAGCTTAGTGACAATGGGGACGTTGTGACAGAATGGTAAATGAAGGAAAGGTAGAAGGTGCGAGAAAACTTTTAATTATATAAGAAACCAGAGAGGTTAAAGACTAAGAGTGCCAAAGTAAAAATATAAATGTGCTAAGTACTCAGATCCTCAAACACAACAATTCCGAGAATGTGGTAACAGGGAAAAGTATGTGCAGTGGTAACCTCCAGTGGTGATGGGCGAGTTAGAAAAATGAAAGCTAGGCGCCTGATTGCTTACCTAGCAAGATTTCCGACAGATTGTAATGCATTGCTAGAAAGTAGTGTGGGTGGTGTAAGTGTATAGTGGAGTATATGGCGGCTGAGGAGTTAGTACTATTTGGCAGGTTGGTTATTGGGGGTGTAATGTAAGAGGAGGAACATATATGTAGTAGCCAACCTTGAATCTCGGTGTATTGGGGTTTGATACTTGGGGAGTATCTCTGTTGCCGTTTTCGCTGGCTTGAAATGTTCCCTTTACGCAGGTTCGATATATATTAGAGGAGGAGAGAGAGGCAAATTTTTGAAAATGGGGGGTGCGTGGGTAGCACAGGTGTACTTATGAATATAGAGAGTATTTTGCCTTCTTTGTCCGATTTTATTCATTGTCGCATGCAGTGATGTAGAGTCATTTGAATAAGTATTTCCCTCCTCCCTTAAATTGGAGGGTGTAATGATGAAGTAACCTTAACCAGGTACCGGTCCTACAAACACGGAGTGAACAGGCTGGCGCAATGGCACATAATTATACTTCGCTCTGCACATACGAACAACAATCAACCTAATGAATACTCATAGGATCTTCTTTACCAGCAGCTGCAATGTGTGTCGGCATTGGCATTTTCGGTAGAGTCGAGAGTGAGGGAGATCCATTTAAAGCGTTATCTGAAAGTGCTAGTCGGATTAACAGGCACAGTTGCGCGTCAAAGCGCCTACCACCTGGTGGTGTGGTGGAGAGCGCGTGTTATATGCAATCATCAGCACTTTCGAGAAGTTCGATAAGTTAGCCATGTCAAAACTGCAATGATCACATTTAAACTTCTATCTCGTGACTGTGCGACTATAAATGTCCAACTCATCTTTTTCATCGAATGTTCAAAGTCTTTGTTTTTTAAATCTTTAGCTTTCAGACTTCTTGACGATTGACACTCGTTTCTTAAAGGGGGCTTTTTTCTTTGAGACTGTCATCTTTCTCTCACATGGTCATATATCATAATGTGAGTCTCACAAAAGTAAATAAGGAAAATGCGTTAACAATTTTTTTTGAGAAAGTAACCTTTTAATAAAGAAATAACATTTACAAAATTAAAATCTCAAAAATGTATTGCATCATTCCCACCAATAATTAATACATAATAATAATATAATAATAATGAATAATAATATATAATAATAATAAAATAATAATAATAATAATAATTATAATGATCAATAATACCGGTAATAATAATTATAATATTAGAATATTAATAGATAAATAATACTAATAATAATATAATAATAATTAATAGATAATAGTAATAATAAATAAATTGAGAGTGAGATAATACAAATAATTAATAATAAAGGGAGGATAATTGTAGATTTGCAAAGGCCAAATTAAACGCTAGCAGTTTACGAAGTTTTTCAATTCTTGCTAAATAGTGTCTGTTATGTTTCAGTAAGAATTTTATTAGGGACCCTATCTCGAGAAATAAATAAGGAGTTACATGAGCTGCGTTGCTTTAAATATTAGATATGGCTAATTATTGCGCCCTGTGATATTGTTTTTGCAGCATGAGTTACACGTTACTTAACTATTATGTTTTATGTAATGGGCGGAGATTCAGTATCAATAAGTTTTCTTAATATGCTGATGGGAGAGAGAGATGCGTGGAAAATGTGAGAGGTGAGCATTGAATTGTGAAGTATAAAATTCATATTAGATTGATTATGCAATGAAAATATGCAAACCTGCCTTACATTTAGCGTTAGTTTGATCTGGCAGGCTATACAGAGCTATTTATATGGAATATAACCTTTTAAACATGATTGTTGGCGCAGCTAGTTGGTTCATCGCTGAATATAACTTTTTCACATTGATTGTTGGCGAAGTTGTTTAATCAACTGAGATTATACTTTACACATAGATTGTTTGAAATTACCAACTTGAATAAAATTTTAATAGCAACTAGCAATTTCAACTGTAGAAGGGGATTTGTGATCCGTGTGTAAATGCTTCCATATTTTACTGGGTTTATAGCGGTGTGTGATGCATAATTCGGGTTCTTAAAGTGTAGTTGTTGTATCCCATAATAAGAGGAATTGAAGCAGTCGCGAGCTTCTTTTGCAATGAAATTGATACGCAACATAACTTTCTGTAATCGCTCCGAAACAATGACCACGGGTCTAAATATGAGGAACACTCGTGCTCGGTGTGTAATGTAGCTTCTAAAATTTGCTCTTTTCTTTGACTCTGCATGTTCCTCTCTAATCATATTTAAGAGTCGCTCTTCTCTTTTGCTTGATAAAATTCTTTTGGGTTTTTTTTTTTCCCGAATTAATGATTTAAACCTCCACAGTGCTTCTCAAAGTGGGCGATAACGCCCCCTTGTGGCGCTGGAGGCCTAGAGGGGGGGCGGTAGGGCCTAGAAAAAAATGGGGGTGTTAAATTCCTTTGCAATTATTTTAGTCCATATTTCTCCCTGTTTATTGTATAAATTTTAGATTTTAATAAGTATATATATATATATTTGATACTTATATATCTATAGTATATATATATATATATATATATATATATATATATTTATTGTTATCCAGATACTTATATAATATAATATATATATATAATATATATTTATATATATATAATATTATTATAGTATATATATATATATTATATATATATATATATATATAGTATTATATATATAACTATATATATATATGATGCACTGTGTGTTTTTACGTTTTGGAAACCAAAATAATAGGTAGTTGGAATAAAAATAATTGTATTTTCAAAGTGGCGGTAGAATCGAGAATAGGTGTGATCTATGATTATCATAAAAAAGTTATCTTGCTTTCATGTCAGATTGAATTTTTATTTGAAGTTAAAAATGTTGTTTATAGTTCTTTTATTAACCTTTTCTATTTTAAATTTGAGAGTAATCCATTTATTAAATTAAGTTTTTTGTTATCTTACACCTCTTTGTCAAAAGAGTTCGCACGTTGAAGCTATTTACTAAGCTCTGTGAATTAGGTTTAATTAATTGATAGTTTAATCTTTCGGGTCATATTAGAATCATAAATTTGTATACAACCGTATTATCTGTACTTTACCATTACTTCTCTTCAACTCTACCTATTTTTAAAACAACAGCGAGATATCTAAGAATGCCAGTTTTTAATCTTTAACATCTTCAATTGCTGAATTTCCAAGTTGTTCCTATCTTGAAACACGAAGGGGAGGTTATACGGATTTCAATAAACGAGCTAACCTCCCAAATTTGATTCTCTGTATATTGGAAACAAAGTCACACAGAAATTTTAGTTCAAACTCTAGTGAAAAAACATTAGAATTTATGAAAGATAAAAATTTCATACAAACAGAATAGATTCAAGAGTTGTAGTAAAAAACACAAATTAACACAACTTTTAATTGTCTATTCTTACCAGATTTTCTTCTAATCCAGAAATTTGTTCTATATGTTGATCCTCCAAGTATTCTTCTTTTATAAAGCTCAAGCGGCTTCCAGCTCTTAATTCAAGTCCGAACGCATTTGCCTTGTGACTATATGATGTCTGAGTAAATATTTGCCTCCATCTGTGGAGTGTAAGGTATAACTGTTTATAAGGGGGATGATAATTTTTTATGGTAACAACAGAGCTAGAGCTATATATCTGAAAACAATAGGGGATAGGATGAATGGAATGAATAATTAATAATAAAAGGTAATAATAAAATAATAATACATAATAATAATACTAATAGATAAAAAAAAAATAATAATCCATAATAATTAACACAAAAAGACCAATAAATCATTAATATCCACTATTTGTCGTATCAATCAATTAATACATATGCCGGTGTGTATATATCTGTGTGTGTGGAGGAGTAAAGAGATTCCTAAGGGGTATGTTTCTGCCGTGTTGTTAGGAGGCCAACTAAGGGAACAGTTTGTGGCTGGAGTTGGCTACCCACTATCCATTTTTCTCTTGCCAGGACAGGCTATGCCATGCCCTAAATCGGAGAAGTCGTGATGGCCGAAAGAGAGCCTCTATCTCTTGGGCGAATTGGTATGAATGCATTCTGGGTATATGGGAATGTCCAAGATATAGTTAAGAAGAGGAGGGGGGTGGATGATGTATTTGACAATTTGATTTGCTCACTGTGACTTGAACAAATATTAAAGGAAGCGGTTTGAAAGACTGTGAGTGGTGTGGTGTGGTGTGGGTGTAAAAAGTGTGGTGTGTGTTTTTAGAGGGGGCGAGGAAGGGGGGGACCGGAAAGAAGGAAGTTGCTGTCTGATGGTGTACCTGTGGCAAGCACAAGATATGGAGAATATTTTTTGTGTGAGTACTGAGAATTCTAATGGTTTAATTTTAAGTTTTTTGGGGGGGAAAAAATAAGGTTTTTTTTAATAAGGTTTTTAGTGTGGTTGTAAGATATGGTCCATTCTGAGGATGATGTTGAGGAGGGAGAGAGTGCATTTTCTGGGATAATCTGATGCAATGTTTTGGGATGGGGTGGGTCGAGTAGCCAGCTTCAGATTGATTTGTCGTTAACCTAAAATGGGCTTGATATGCTCCAATCAAAATGGATGGGTATACAGGTAATTGGGTGACAGAGAGAAAATGACAAATGGTAGGAAAGTGAATTGAGTTTCTGTTAGCGAGAGAAGTGTGTGTCGTAAAAAAAATACTTTCATTTTTCAACACAGTAGAGATATTGTGGTATCAACTGTGGTATATACTGATTCATCGTCTGCAACATCCGAGTAGGAAAAAGTATGATAAATGTATTTTTGTGTTGGCTTTACGAGTGGAATTAATTATTTGATAGATATTAAATCGTTGAGGGGGATGGGGATGGGATTTCCAGATCATTATGTTGTGGGGGGAGGAGTTAAGCTTGTTTTATATGTTAGAGTTAAGTTAATGGCGGCTGCGGATGGTGAGGAATGGAACATAGAAGGAAAAATATTAAGAGCGCTTTACAAATAACACAGTTTTTTAGATGTGAAAAAAGAAGAACGAACACATCCTGGTGCAAATGGAAGGAAGCGCCTTTATTAGGTTAGCTGCATAGAAAAAGTATTTGGATGTGCTAAAATAGAAGTACATGTTGCTGTAGGGTCGGAAAGAAGAGTTGATGCAGTGTTAAAAAAAGTAATTAAAGAGGGGGATGATTAAGTTATATTGATGATCTCAAAAGGAAAGAGGTGCCTTTTAGGATTTGAGTAGATAGACCAGGGAGCAAGAAAGGTAATGAACTAGAATTTTCGATAGTTGCATACATAGGGAAAATTGAGTAATGGATTGAGTATAGGGGAATTCTGCTCTAGAATACATGAAAGGGATGTGCTTTTTGTAACTGATGAGAGAATAATGAGTAGGCAGACTGTTCAAGAAATCTGGCAATAATGTTGGCTACGGGATCCCGAGAGTGAGACATCCAAAATGTGAGCAGTGAATGTGTGTGCGGTTTGATGGTGCAAGAAGAATAAGTATTTTGGGATATGTAGAGTATGCGATTGCCTTTTTGAAAAGTTGAACATGGTAAACAGCATCCATAAATGGAATTACTGTTGAAGATGATCAAATAATTGGAGTATAACAAAGTGTTGGTGGGAGGATATATGTTCTCGGAGAAATGTAAGGAAAAGCAGCCATAGTTAACCCTTATATACAGGAGTAAGAGAAGACTAGGGAACTGTCAAGGAATACTATAGGGGAAGAGTACATTGAGTGACTGGGGGACTGACGAGCAAAGTAACAAAGTGCATTTAGAAATGGTAGAGGATGTGTGGATCATAAATTTTACATTGAAACAAACTGACTGAGAAAATGAGAAACACTAATTGTAAATTTCGGTTTTATGGACTTTCACAATCATATTGACAGGATTAATAGGGAAGCTCTGTCACAGGTGTTGGGGAAATATGGTGTTGTAGTAAGCTTCTGAAAAGAAGTCAAAAGTGCAGTATGCTCTCGGCAAAGTAGTGAGACGCTCGCTATAGCAGAATCACCATGCGAGTTGAAAGTGGATTGGTTTAATATTATATAGCGGAGTGAGGAAGGGATGTGTTATGTATCCTTGTTAATTCAACTTGCATACACCTGGACGTGGGTCTCCGAAAGAATTAGGAAGTAAGAGGCTGACGAGGGGAAGAGTGTTAGAGATAAATGGAGTAATGGAAGAGAGTGGAGCGCGTCTTGCTAATTGTACGCTGATTTATATGTGGATGGTTTGCTGTGGCGAATCTGAAGAGAGTCTGACAGGATTCGTAGAGGTTTGGCAGGGTGTGCAAACGGAGGGGTTTGAAAGTAAACGAAAGTAGAGAGTAAGGTTATGGTGGTGAGTGAGGAGAGTCAGTGGTGTGAAGCTATGTTAGATGGTGAGCAACTGCAACAAGTATCTGAGCTTAATATTTAGGATATTTTTGGATGAAAGGGAAAGGATGATTCAGAGTGAAGTAGGAAAAGTTGTGAATGTTGGAAGGTGGCTGGTGCCATTAAATCCTTGGTGAATATAAAGGGACTAAGTCTTGAGTGCATTAGGGTTCTGCATGAGGGTTTATAGTAACCTGTGATAATGCATAGTAGTGAAACTATCATCTGGAATAAGAGGTATAGATCTAAGGTACAATGTATTCAGATGGATAATCTTAGGGGCATGCTAAGTGTGAGAAGAATTGAAAAGAGGCATGAATGTATTAGGGAGTTGTGTGAGGTGAGGAAAAGAATAAATGAGAGAATAAACGAAAGTACATTGAGATGGTTTGGTCATATGGAAAGGATGGATGAGTCAGTTGGTTAAGCGGATGTATAGTGGTGAGTGTGCTGAGAATCGACCAGAGCTGAGAGACTGAAGAAAAAGTGGATTGAGTCAGTAAAGGTATGTCTGAAGGAGAGGAATGTGAATTTGGCAGAGGCGAGAAGAAAGGTGCATAATAGGAGTGAATAGCGAGGTTTCGTGAGTGGGTAATAACTGGGTATGGTTGTGGGTGTCCCAGGGGATGAACCCCACATTGATGAGATATCACAGTGAGGGTCTGTCCCATTCTCATGGATTTTTCTGACTGCGATGAGTTCTCACTTAAGGGTATAAAGGGGACAGTAAGGTGGAGGTTTCTTTTTTAATTGCGTCATATTATTCTATGCTTGTTTTAAGTATTTGTTACGCACCTTACACAATTTGAGGAAAGGAGATACTAATAATAATAATAATAATAATAATAATAATAATAATAATAATAATAATAATAATAATAATAATAAATCCCTTACCGGAGCTTTTTCCAACAATGAATCCTGTTCAAAACTTTGATCATTGTTTCTGAAATCTTCTGAACTTTGGAGTCTAAGATTCATTGTCGTGAATTGTTCATCGTCACTCGATGCTAGATACCTAATAATCTCCAGGTCAATCTAATCTGTTAAAAGCCTATCTCAAACAACAAAACCTTCCTGCTTGATAAAACAACTAAAATGTTTATAATACTTTATTAAATGGTCTTAATATTTTTAAAATTGATGAGATAAAAGCCATACAAATGTAGGCCCTACTAGCCAAAATGTAGCCAAAACTGATTCAAATTTTATTTACTTATTTTTCTTGCTTCATCGAGTTTATTTGGGCTTAAATTCAAAAAAGACTGAATAACAATTAAGTTAAAAAATATGTAAAATTCACAACTTTCCAACTACACTCTGCATCATCCATTCCCTTTTCATCCAACATATAGGCCTATCCTAAATATTTTAACTCAAGACACCTGGTCCAATTGCTCCTCATTCAACATTATCTTATATCATGGACACTCCTAGCCAACCCCCATCAACATACTCTTATCTACATTTACCGAACTTTCAAGCCCTTTCTTTTACACCCTCTACAAATCCTCTCAAACTTTCTTCAGATTCCACACAAAACCAAATCATCAGCAAACAATAAGCAAAGCCTCCATTCTCATCAGCCTAGCACCTCGCCGAACAATTAGTAAAGTATTTAAGCATCCATATATAAATTAAATAACTATGGAGACATCTCTGATAAACTTCACTAGTAATATTAAACTATTCACGTTCCACTACACTATCAACAGCATACTTTTGATCCCGTTCAGAAGTCTACCACCAACACCATAATACTAATACCTGCTACAGAACTTCCCTATTAATCCTGTCATACACCTGTTGAAAGTACATCAAATCTAAATACAATTTATTATTCTTCTTTCTCATTTGTCTCAATGTAAAAATTTGATCTTCACATCCTCTACCACATCTAAATGCGCCATGTTCTTCAATAATTACCAGTCCCACAGTCACTTGACGCACTCTTTCAACCAAAGTACCAGTATAAATACATCTTCCTTAAAATACTCAATAAACTAATTTTAAAAGTTTCTACAGTTTACCTTATCTTCCTTGCCCTTAGACAAGGGTACATCACTGTCTCCTCCTTGTATGTGATTGTTAGGAAGTTGAAGGTGATATGCAAATCTCAATATTTTACCTTTTTTTTTTTTTTTTTGGGTGTACTTAAAAAAAGTCCTCCAAAAAGCTACTTTTTATATTTTTTTTTTTTTTTTTTTTTTTTATTAATATTAATTTAGGAAAGTTAAGTGTGATTATTTCTTTG
>JABUQX010064026.1:0-15000 GCA_015478945.1 Trachelipus rathkii
AGAATTGAGCAAATTCCGTGAGGAACGATCTTTAATAAAAAAAAAAACATACTGTCAAATGTGTTGAGTTTGAATCTTGTTCCAAAATTAAGCATAAAGTTGCTAAAGTGTGTTTGACAAGCGTACCTATGTTAGGTTTGAATGCTGTTCCTAAATTAAAAGTAGCAATTGCGTTTGACAAGCTTTTATTAAACGGTATTGGAATATCATGTTCTAAAATGAAAAGATATAAAACAATTGCAAAACGTGAGTTTGTTAGCTTTTAATGTTTTTTTTTTCTGAAAATTAAGCATAGTTATAAAGAGTGCATATTGAAAAGCTTGTGTTAAATTTGAAAGCTGTTCCAAAATCAAAAAGACACCCCAAAAGTAAGTGGTTTGACAAGCTGTGTTGTTAGGTTACTTTGAAATCATGTTCCAAGGTAAAGATACTAAAGTGTGATTTCACTAGCTCTGACTTAGGTTTTGAATGATGATTCAAATGTAAATATGCTAAAATGTAGCACAGCTGGTGTCACCAAAACTTTGGCGATCTTTTAAGATTCCTTAGTTTCCCTCAAGTTCTACCTCTGCAAAGCGCTTATGGGCTTGATCATTTGTGGATCGGGTACATCTATTTTAGTGGGTTTCGTGTGCGAGGTTTGACCGTTATCATATTATTTGTGGCGTGAGTTTGGTATTTTGATGAGTGGAACAAGCAAAGCTACATAGGTTCATGTTGTACATTAATTTTCAGATTATTATGAGTAAAAGCACGTGTACCGATTGTAGTGTATGTTAAGCAGAGAGCGACGTGAACTAGTAATATAGTAATTATAATATATAAATAGTATATAGATATATATATATAATATTATAGTAATATATACTATAATATTATAGTATATCTATATAATATATATAAAGAAGATATATATATATGGATAATATATAATATATTATATAATAATATAGAATACTAATATTATAATAATATATAATATATATATTATATAATTACCAGAAGATAGATAAATTAATATATATAATAGTAAATACTATTATAATCATATATAGTATATATATAGTGATATATACTACTACTACTATATCAATTATTAATATATATATACCTGATTACTATATAAATTTCAGTAATATATATAAAATAATAATAGATATATAAAATTATCTATATATAATATCGAGCTTCTGAGTTTCAAAATCTGTATTTGTTGATAATCTAATAATATAATGAGAATAAGAGATTAGTTTCATTGAAACTTAAGCTTTCCAGTCGAGATCAGTTATAATTTGTGAAAAAGTTTCATAAAGCCTCTTTCACGAAAAATTTTAGTTTTTTTGTCAGGTTTGCAATGGCTAAAAATTCTTGCAATATATCGCATATAAAAATTAAAGTTTTTGAGGCTCTAATGTGTCGGTAGAGATCAGAACAGAGAAATGTAAAATTTTGAAGGTCATAAAACTGAAAGAACATTTGTGACTGGAGATTTCAATATATTAGAACATTGGGAGGATTGAAGATCCGGGGAGGTCATAGAGTCATTAGCTGGTAGGATAACATGACTTAGAAAGATTCAGTTGCTCAGGTTGTGAACCTTACTGTATGTCCTCAGTCTATTGAAAGTTCGTCAGGATTGAACAAATCAGAGTGTATTAGTTAGTGCTTGTTAGCAAGAATTAAACAAATTTGGTTCCAAGTTTCTATGAATGGATATGGAAATTGAAGAGGGGGAGTTTTGAAGACACGACTGATTTTTTTAATTAATGTCTGTTCTCGTTCACTATCTCTTAACATCCTCGGCGGGATTTTTCGAGTGCTTGGATGGGCGTACTAAAACCAGCTCTTAGTTTCCAAATTAATTTCCAAAGATTGACAAGGATTGGCGATTCAATAGTTGTGTTATTTATTCTCAAGATACACTGACACTTTTGGTATCTTTAGCTTCTGGATATCAGAAATTGGAACGAGCAAATGCACAGTATCAACGTTTCTAAAGTTTTTATTCTGCTGGATCCTCCCTGAAAAAATACAACCATGATTAGCCAAAGAACCCCAAGCTACAATTAATAAATCCCACTTCTGACTCGGGATTTCATAACCACAATACCTATTACTTAAACGATGAAATATCTCCGGTTGCAATATTTTTATTAATTTCATGGGTTAACAACATACATCGTGAGGTTATCGCTGAAGCATTTACATTACTAGTTGCCAAAAAAAATATTTCTTTAAGAAAAATAAAATAATGACATAACAAAAATAAGACAAAAAAATAATAAAAAATTAATACAGTGAGATTCTTTTTTCAAATAAGTACTGTGACAACTAAAAAGGATACAGCAGAAGCAGTGCGAGATCATCCCTTTTTTTACGTCGGCCATGTGTTTTTGTAATATCTGCGTTGGACAGGTTGTTTGTGAAAACACGTTTGTTTATCTACCTCTATGATACCTGAACGTTTGGCAGAATTCTTACTTCACGAAATCTGATGAGATACGGTATAATTTAACTAATAATATATAGTAACTAATATTTATACTATATATAATATATAGTAAGTATAATTATAATAGTAATAGATATACTATAATATACGTATTTTAATGTATATTATAAATCATGATATATAGTAATGAGAACTGATCAATTAGAGTAAAAAATGCAACAGGGACGCACCCAATCAGACAGGTCAATCATGTCCCAGCGGTTAAATCTAGTAACGGAGGTCAAAGGAGAGTATTTATTACGTCCATCCCTACAAAACGATGCTCTTCGCAAAACTCTACAACCACACGCCTAAGAGCTTGGTTCAATAGAATATTACATATCAACTCTAGGCTCATTCTCCACTGAGGGTAGCCTAAGGTAACATAAAGCTCACCACATACAGCATTTAATTAAGATTTATTGTGTCCATTGTTTCCTAACGAGTAAAAACCATTATAACCACACTTGCAAAGAGTTTATAATACTATACAAGTAAACTAAGATCTCATGTAAAATAACAACTCGCCAATTGACATGCTTAGTCAAATAAGCTGTATTAGCTGATGCCACCTAAAAACCATTTTCAATAGGTATCTATTCTCCAATCCTTTCTTAAATGTTGCAAAGTGGAGGTCACACCTTCAAACGAAACCCTCTTGCTGGACACCGCCTAAGGGCACCACCATGGCCCAAAACCAATTTCAGATAATTAAAAAACCCTATTAGGCTGAACCCATGGTGCTTTCTTCAATCAAAGGATGCCATGCCTTTACTTGATAATTTTTCCCTAATACCATAATAAAGCATGGCAACAAAAAAGAGATCACGTCGCTTCCCACGCTAGTTATGCCCGTCACGCAGATGTTGCTACTTTAAAGAAAATTTGTATTAGGTCCTCAGTATCTAACGCGAAAGAGAATGTATTTTTAGATAGTAGACTTGAATCAGTCCTTTCTAATAGAAAAACTCAAACACTTCAGAAAACATTGTCTAACTTCTTCAGCCTACTACGCTATATGAGCTCCTTGACCAGACCTCAAAACCAGACAATCATAGTATATATACATAGCTTATCATTTAATTTTAATATATCTAAATATGCAATTAGGATGTATATATATATAGTATATACAGTATCACTACATTATAACTATTATTAATATATAAATATAGTATCTACTATAATTATTATTATATGATATAAGATAATATATGATATAATAAGTAATAACTATATATAATGATATACTACGAGATATACAGGTATATATTGGCGGAGAAAGGACAGGCGGAGGGCGTTTGGAAAACATAATAGAATATTGTTACGATCCCCTTTATAAGCGTCTGACAGCATTAGTTCATGTCACATCCGGAGATGGAAGAAAAACGGGAGAACAATTAGGAAAGGAAACAGGAATAAGTGAGACGAAAAACGTGGAAAAGAGGGATGGAAACAACGAAACGGGGGGAGAGCAGAAAGAACATTTGAGATGTTAATGAAGGAACATATGAAGAGAGAGTAAACCTCATCTTAATATGTAGTATGGGATAGTTAGGAGTGTTGATTAGTGATCATATATATATATAAATATAGTATATAAGTATATACTGATCTATTATAATATATTATAGAATACTATACTGATTCATATATATATGTGATAAATGTTTTAAGATATAGAGATAGTTCTGTACCAGGAAATGTGAAAACTTTCAAGTTCCGGCCGGAACCGGGATTAGCCCGGTACACAAAAAAAAAAGAAAAATTCCGGACCCCGAGCGCGCGGACGAGCGGGAAATTCCGGACCCAGAACAATGGAATTATAATTGAGGAATTAGGAAACAAAGGAATTGTTATTAAAAAAAAAAAAAGTATTTTTTATATAACATAGTCAGAGCGAGTGAGAGGTGTGGGCTATATATTTAGTACAACGTCCACTTCCATGACGATATGGAGAATCAAGGAATTATTGAAGAGAAGATCTGGAAGTAATTCCTGAACAATCTTTACATAGTAAAAGGGAGAGAGTCTTGTAGCTATTCTTTCATAAACGCCAAGACCGGGGAAAACCCAACAGACTGACTGGGCCAATTAGATCTCCAAGCCGTTCTGTTTTGAAATACAAGTGTAGTCCCAGTTGAGCGGGAGGAGAGGTTTTTTCGCTCCCAAAGAAGGGACTGGCAGCATCAATGACCCCAAACAGGAACAGAAAATAATGAATAATGACATTTAATATCGCGGCAACGAACAAGTAAACCAGCACTCATTCCTCACGCAGTCAACCAGAAAGTAAGAGAACGAATTTCATAGATAAACTTATTGCCATCATGTCAAAATACCAAAATAATACTGTTTATTCCTATTGAAAAATATAAGAAATTGGAATTCTAAAATTTAAACGGAAAAATAGAAGTAACCCAACTTCGGAATAGAGGGAAATCTGGGACAGCCGAATCATCACTTCATTTGAAAAACAATAATAGTTATCTGAAGGGCCTTGAATCAAGATACTCATTGTTTACCTCAGATTCATCATCTCGATCAGCTAGTTAAAAGTAATTTGAAACAAGATGAGCTCATTTGACTTCTTTAACATGCCTCTGGCGCTCTTCACCAGCGACGTGGTATGAATAAAAAAAAAAAAAAAAAAAGAAAAAATGAACTCCTGATGTATACTCCAATTGCAAGTGTATTTCCACGGTTCTCAACACACTGTTCCCCAACTACCCAATAGGTTATCTAAACTTACGCAAGCAAAAGATATGGGAAATTTCCTCCAACATGATCTATTTGATACCTTCAGAAAGAGTGAGAAATAAGCTGTAAACATTGAGAACTTGAACTGAATTTAGCCAGGGGAGTATACGAGTTTTTTTGTCTTTTTATAGTATTCATAAACTTCCAAGTTTATGTAAAGATGCGCCTTTATTCTCTGGATTTTGCTCACGAAGAAAACAGTGTTTTTGGGTTGTTGATTACACATAAACAGACAATGTAAGGAATATTGTACACTAGTTCAAGAATTCTTTTGCCGTTCTTTAAGCCAATGTAATGAAACACTAAAAGGAATTTACAAGAGACTTGGCAGATCCAACAATCTTTGGCAATAAGCGCCACTGACAATAATGATATTAGCCACATTCAGAGATGTTAATACAAGGATGGGAGACCCGAAAGTAGACATATATTTCTTGATTTTAGAGATTTTTAATACCTCTTTGATACATGAGTGTGCAGTTATTAATTTCGATAGGACAGATCAATCATTTAAAGCTTTGACTGCTAAAAATGGCAAAAATACTTGAAAAAAATACTAAGAGTTTTGTAAAAAATATAGATAAATATGAGAAACTATAAAAGATAAGACTCAATTATATCATTCAATTATCTCACATACTATTGAACTCTCCAGGCATATCTCCTCAAACTCTAGAGAGATGGAAATGGACAGGCAGGAGGAATAAAGAGAAATGAAACAAGGGCATTATAGGAGTTAGATTTATTGAAATAAAAAGGACAGCTGAGAAGGTCAAAATGACAGTATATCAAAAGCAAGGATAATGTATTCTAAGAATACCTGTTCAGTTAGACCCAAGGATACTAACTGACTTTTATTTCTAATGAAATAAGAAACATCTGATGTAGGAAAACTGGCATGCTTGAAGAAATATGCAAAATAATTGAAGGTAGAAAGCCGATAATAGTATAGCAGTCTGAACAGAAAGAAGGCTTCAGGCGAATGAGGTCCAATTGCATCGAGAATCACGAGCATTATACACAACTAAACTTAGATGTGCCAAGTACCTCAAAATCACAAGGAGCATTAAGAAAAGAAATTTTTACCAAGAATCGGGTGGATGTAAAAAGGAAAAAAAAAAAGAAAAAATCAGTGCTCTTCAAAAGGTGAAATTTAGAAAAGAAATGAATTTTTTTTACCAGAAGAAATTAATCATCTTTTTATTAACAACATCAAAATAATGTGGAAAAGTCGAAACAAAACCTTAAATTCAAAAAACACTTGCAGAAGCAGTACGTAGCCCAAAATTTACTCCCCTTTTCAGTCTACATACATTGGCAGCAGAAATTATTTTCTTTCAAAGTAGGAGATTAGATATTGAGGAAAAAACACGTTAAAACATATTAGTCAAGTCATGCAGTTGTAAACAGTTATTCTGGTTTACCTTCACTTACCAATCAAGCAAATATTTGCAAACAGTGTAAAGAAAGTTAACCTTATAGATATATCGATATATATTATAAATATATATAAGTATAATAATATATCTATACTATACATATATATATATTTAATAAATATAATATAGTATATGATATATATAATATATTGAAAGAAGAAGAAATAGATAATAGATAATAGACAAATATTTAAGATACTATAAAATCGCTCGCTAAAGAATGTTATTTTACAGGGATTGATATTAAACCGATTTTTAATTAACAGTTAACGATTTATAAAAAAAAAATTTGCCTATTACTTTAAGGAAGATGTTATAAGTAAGATATATAATATATATATAAATATAAGGATATAAATAGACATATGTCATTATATAAAGATATTTATAATCATATAAGATATTAATAAATGATAATATATAAATATATATAAATATATATAATGAAAGGTAATATATAGTATAATATAAGTATATAATTTTAGCAATTAAATTTTGAATTTAAAGCAAGGCAGTGTGAACATATCTTAATTAGATCCATGCCTATAGATTTTCAGTATGAAGAGAAGGTAGTGAAGTAAACAGATTATTTAAATACGTACTAGATGTGATACACTGTAATGAGAAGATACTAGACAAGGCTACATATCTTACTTTTATTTAATGGGGTATGGGTTATATAAAATAAACTCTCTTCCAGCAAATTTTTTACTCAAGGTTATAGTGTACCGTAATTCCGGTCCGGCCGGAAATTTTTCAAGGTTCCGGAAAGGATAACGGAAACCGGAAAAAAAAATGCAAAATTCCGGCAGAATTTCCGGGCCGACCACGGAGAAGTTCCCGGGAAGTAGTGACACCGTACATAAATAGTAATAAGGGAATAACCTAGACTAAGATAATGAAAGATAAGATATATATAATATTCAATTATAAAAAAAAGGTTATATATATATAGTATATATATATAATTATTTGTTGTGTAGTTATTAGTAGATAGTTGTGTAGTGTAGTAGTATAAGATAGTAGTAGTTCGTCGATAGTAGTTAGTAGTAGTTTGTGGTCCCGTTTGTGTGAACCGTCTGCTGGCAAATCATTGCAAAGTTAGATGTGTCAGTCCAGCCAAGACAGTAATTTTTGTTTAATGTTTTCAGTTCTATGTTATCAAAGTAATCTCCATCATGTTTGTTTAATAAATGTAATAACAAATTTTGTTATTGAAATTAAAACATTTTTTTTGTTTTAAATTTAATGTTTTTATTCATGAAATTGTTTTGGTAGGATAATATGTAAGTGTTGTGTAAAAGGTTATGTCAGGCTATGTAGTATTAATTTTCATAATAAATATAGTAAGCATTTGCAAAGTAAGCAAAAACTAATGGTAAATATAGATTATGTGTTTTTGTTATGTTGTTGTGTTTTAGAGTATGCTGTTGAGAGGTGTTGTTTACAGAGCTCTGGTTTCACTTAATAAAGAGGATGCCTGTTCGAACGGAGATGATTGTGGAGTGTGAATACAGAGTTCTTTCACACAAAAGGATAAAGTTACGTTTCAATCTGAATCCTAAGTCAGCATTACTATTTATTTTGCTGTAAAACCAGTATGCTACATCATAATTTAAAATAAACAACAACAACAAGATGTTCACTTTGTATAAGTTATTACAACATACAAGGTTTAACAACAGAACATAATTCAAATTGTTAAGATACTTCAGTACAAATAGTTGCATATATTTTGTCAGTCTTTTCTTGGATGATATGTAAACATATGATGCATTATCAGCTTGCTCAGCTCAGCTCAACCTTGAGTGAATTCAATATTGCATATGAAAAAAAAATGTAGCTGGGATGTAATTCTCTTCTCTCTCTCTCTCTCTCTCTCTCTCTCTCTCTCTCTCTCTCTCTCTCTCTCTTCTCTCTCTCTCCTCTCTCTCTCTCTCTTCTCCTCTCTCTCTGCTCTCTCTCTCTCTCTCTCTCAAGACAAGTACTATATAATAGTATATATATATATATATATATATATCATATATAATATATATGAATCATTATTATAAATGCCATGAAAATATATTTATATTGCTTTATTATATATATACTAATATAAAGTAGTTATTATCATAAAGTGATTGTGTCTTAAAAGCATTACACATCTTATTTAGACATGACAAGCGGGAACAACTGAAGCTTTTGTCTTTTTTTCACTAATAACATTATGACTAAAAATAGTCTCCTCCGTAATGCCCAGTCTATTTCTTTTCAAAAAATTTTCTTTTGTTTTTTATAAATTTTCTTACCATAATTGCAATATGATTTTTAACAAATATGCTGCAAAAATATTTTAAAAAATGCGTATGAAGAAAGAAGGGGATTTGTTGAGGGTGATATATCTTTACTGGCGGAATTTAAAAAAAAATTTTAAGCAGTATATAGCTTCTTTATTCAAATGTTAATTTTAGATGAACTTTTGTTTAAATTATTAAATTTATAAAAAAACTTTTTAATTATCACATTTTTTAAGACTTTATTCTAATAGCAATAAGTAGTATTAAGCAATTTTCAAAAAATCATATAACTATAAATTAATATATATATATATATATATATATATATATATATATATATATATATATATTATATAGTATATATATATATATATATATTCAATTATAATTTATTTTTTATATAAAAATTATATATATAAATATATATATATTATATATAATATATAATATAATCCTATATAGAAATATGATATCATATATATAACATATATAACTTATTATAAGAAATAAATTAACTTTATTTTTTATAGAAACGTTTCAGCCTGCATGGGAAATATAAATTTTGGATTTTTTATTTATTTATTTATTTATTTTTTTTTTTTTTTAAAATGAATGGAAAAACGAGTTTTGAAATTTTTAACCTGAACTGACGAATGAAATTTAATTTTTCAAATTTCATCTTATAAAAAAAAAAATAAAATAAAAAGGTCGTATTTACTTTATTTTACTTTTCTATATTATTATTATTATTATTATTATTATTTTATTATTATTATTATATTATTCAGTATTATATTATATTTATTATTATATATTATTATTCTTAATTATAAATATTATATAATTATTATTGATATTATTATTATTATTCATTATGTCATGGTTCGGACAGTTTGACCACGCATGTAAAAAAAATGAAAAATAAAAATAAAAGTACCGTTCTCTCAACTCTTCCCTTTTCTTCCCCCTCTCAGAAGATGATATGAAAAAGCAATACATAACGTAGAATTTTTATATTCGCCCAACTCGTAATAAAAAGAGAGAGAGAGAGAGAGAGAGAGAGAGAGAGAGAAAAAAGAAAAAGAGGAGAGATTAGCAGAAAAAAAAAAAAAGTTCGAGTTAAGGACTCAACATAGGTTTGAGGGGTTGGGCTTTTTGTTTGGCAAAGAATGAGAATTTTGTGTGAGGTAGCCTGGACCGCTAGCGGCTGGCCCTGCGCCGTTCGCTTGGAACTGGGTTCGAGAACTCTCAAATAAAATAAAAGAATCGTAGGAAGAAGAAGAAAAAGAAGAACCAATGAAAATGGGGGGAAAACAGAATACCCCAATTTCAAACCAGCTCTGTCGCCGCTGTGGACAAGAAACTGGTTCAAAGACAAAAATGTCTCAAAACAAAGAAGCAGAACCCAAATATCCAAGGCACCATTCTCTCTCTCTCTCTCTCTCTCTCTCCTCTCTCTCCTCCTCTCTCTCCTCTCTCATCTCTCATCGATCCATTAATATATATATATATATACAGACACTATATATTATATATATATAATATAATATATATATATATTAATATATTTATATAATATTATATATTTATATTAAATAATATATATATATTATTACTTATATAATATAATATAATTATAGATAATAATAATATATATATATATATATATACTTAATATATTAATTAAATACTAATAGTATTAAGAATAAACATAGCATATTATATCTATAATATACTAATATATTATATATAAATTATATATTTATATATAATTATTATATATATATATTTATTATAGTAAATATATAATATATATATAATTATACTATTATATATAATATATACTGTTATATATATACGGTATAATATATATATATATATATAATATATATCTTTATATATTATATACTTATATATAAAGTATATATATATATATCAGAATTTGTATTATATATACTTTATTATATATATATACGTATATATAGGTATAACATATATATAATATTTTATTACTTGATTTAATAATGATGCTCTAAAAATAGAAAGTAAAGAGAAAAGTTTTTAATGTTGCCAAAAAAAAAAAAATTTTAGGTGCGAATTGAAAATTTTTGAATGACCTCTTGCCGCACTTCGAAGTTCGCGTCCGCGTCGCCCGTAGAAAAGACATGCTTGAACAGGAGGAGGGACGTGAGACGGAGGAGACCTAGGGTTAACTGGTACTTACGCCTCAGCCAGCAGAACAAGCCTAAGCAATACTATTATCTCTCATGATATCTTATATATATATTATATACTAGCTATATATAATATAATATATAGTATATATAGATACTCTATATAACAAATATAAACTTACAGCTACATCATATATATATATATATATGTCTACTGTTCTCTTAATCCAAATGGTTATAATTTTATTTAATTTTTTTGGGGGGGAGGGGAATTTTATTGAATTTCACTCGTTTGGGATTTTGTTTTTTGGATTTTTTTTGTGTATTAGAAGAAAACTGCAATTAATATGATAAAAATCTAAGGGTTATAGCCCACAAACCAAAGAACTGTTTTTCAAGAAGGTTTGACTGAATTGCAGGTATTAAATATCTGGAGGAGAGAGAGGAGACGAAGACGAGAGAGGAGAGAAAGAGACAGACACGAGATGAGGAGAGAGAGAGCAGAGAGAGGAAGAGAGAGAGAGAGCAGAGAGAGAGAGAGAGAGGAGGAGAGAGAGAGAGAGACGAAGAGAAGAGAGAGAGAGAGACAGAGAGAGAGAGAGGAGGAGGAAGAGAAGAGAGAAGAGAGAGAGAGAGAGAAGAGAGAGAGAGAGGAGAGACGCATACAGAAAGAAAGAAGAGCAGATGAGAGGAGAGAAGATAGAGAGAGAAGAGAGAACGTGAGAGAGAGAGAGAGAGCGCAGAGGAGAGAGAGAGAAGAGGAGAAGAGAGAGAGCAGAGAGAGAGAGAGAGAAGAGAAGAGAGAGAGAGAGAGAGAGAGAGAGAGAGACTCGAGAGAGAGGAGAGCTGGAGAGGTAGAAGATATCGAGATGGAGAGACGAGAGAGGAGAGAGAGCAGAGACGAGAGAAGGAACCGAGAAGAGAGAGAGATATTTTAATTATATGCCTTCAGTATACAGAAATTTACCTCATACTAGATATATATAATATATATATAATATATATATATATATATTATATATAGATTTATATATATATATATATATATATATATATATATATATATATATAATAATAATATAATATATATAATATTATATATAATATATATATATATATATATATATATATTATATAATATAGATATATAATATATAGAATATAAATGATATATATTTTATATATATATATATTATATATATATATATATATATTATACTATATATATAATATATATATATATGAGAGAGATATATTTAATATATATGCCTATCATATACATAGAAATTTATCTATATATATATATATCTATATATATATATATTAGTTAACATCACCATTTACGGGCGGAGCCCTATGCATGTATGTAGATACGGTGATTAGGTAATTTGGTGATGAATTTATAAAATAAGGAAGTACAGAACTACAGAATACAGACTATAGCTATCAAAGACTTTACAGTCCACTCAAGGCTAGTCTGTTAAGTATTTGTTGTTTTTGGGCAATGACTTAATTATTGCGCTCGATTTTTCCACTGTCCTAAAACATATCTGTTTATGTATTTTTAACATCATTGTTGCTACAAATTTTAGAACTAGTATTATTTAATTTATTTTACTTATTTAAATTTACATATGAGTTTGCTCACTTAGAACAAATTTGTTTCTAAGCAGGAAATATCATAGTTGCTAGTTCCTAGAGTTTAAATTTACTATTTTTAATTTGATTTTACTATATCTAGTTTACCAATTCTACCCTATCAATAGAATAAAATTATTCAAAGCTGATTAGAAGCTCAAAGATCAATTTCCTTTTAAGATTTAGGCCTATATCTAAATTTTTCTTTATTTTCTTTTAATTTTTTTTTAAATCGTTTTTGAGAAAGTTTGTCCATTATTCCGTGTAATATCATATCTAAAGGATTGCCTGTAATTGAAATTGCCAAATTTATTTAGAGTATTTTGAAAACTTCTATTAATTTCCCCTTCAATCTCATGTCTAAAGAATGGATATCTAATTCACCTAGCCGTTGCTCCTATGACTTACCTCTCAATTCCAGTATCAATTTGGTTGCCTTTCTTTGAATTCTTTCAATTTTTTCTATGTCCTGTTTGAGGTATGGACTCCAAAACTGTACAGCGTATTCCAGATGATTTCTAACTAACGTTTTATAAAGAGGAACTCTTATATTTTAGATATATATATTCGAAGTTTCTGGCAAAAAACATGGGGCTTTATTAGCTTTCTTAACAGCTTCAGCACATTGTTTCGCAAACTTTAAGTCCTTATTAATTAATAGTCCTGGAACCTTTTCCTCATTGACAACTTTGATAATTGAGTCATCTATTATGTAATAATATTCTTTGTTCATACTCCCAAAATGTATAACCTTACATTTATGAGTATTAAATTTTGTTTGTCATGCTTTCGACTAATTAACAATCTTATTCAAAAAACTTTGGAGTAATTGATAATCTTTCTGACAATTTATGCGATTTCCAAGTTTCGTATCATCCTCAAATTTCGAAATATTGCTTAAAACATTATTATATATGCCATTTACATATATAATAAACAGTATTGGACCCAGGACAGATCCTTGCGGTACACCACTAATAACATTCGTCCATTCTGAGCACTCACCATTGTCGTCGAGCCAATAACCAATTTAAAATAACTTAAAATTTTTCCTCTAATACAATGAGCTCTAAGATTTTCCAATAATCTTTGATAAGGATCGGTATCAAATGCCTTTTGAAAGTTTAAGTAAATGACATCAAAGGATTTATGGTTATCTACACATTAATAACGACATTAAAAAATTCTAATAAATTTGTTAACCATATTATATTTCTTCTAGAACCGTGTTGAGAATTCTTGAGCAACCCATGATCTTGAAGGTGTGCAACTAATCTATTCGTTAGTATGCTTCAAAAATTTTGCCAACTATAGAAGATAAGCTAATTGGTCTGTAGTTATTCTGGAACTTACAATATTCATTTTTGAAAATAGGAGTTATATTAGCAAGTTTGAAATCATGCGGTACTAAGTAAAGACTTGTTGAAAAGTTTTGTCAAAGAATTTACTAATATACCTTTAAAATCTTTAAGATACATCGGATAGAAGTCATCTGATCCACGTGATTTATTATTAATTAATAGTTCCTCTTCTAAAATGTGAAATGTATCTAGGGTATTGTGTGCATGAAAACCCCTTATATCTTTCGTATTAGATTCAGTATCTAGGTTATCTTTCGTGAAAACTGTGGAGAAAAAATTATTTAAAATATTTGCCACATCAGCATTGTTTGATTTTAATTTTTTATTATTGTCCAGTAATGATCCAATTGATTCCTTAATGGAACTTCTGTTATTAACATAATTGTAAAACTTTTTAGGATTAATTTCGCTTTCTATGACGATATTAATTTCAGTTTCGTTTATAATATTTAATTAGTCGTTTTGCAGTTTCAACGACAAGCTATGTAACCATTACTACTTTCCATTGAAGGAGAAGACCTCCAAAGTATATAAGCACTATTACTATTATTTAAAGAGTCTCTAGTTTCATTGTTCCACCATCTTGGCTTCGAATTTGGTAAAGTTCGTTTTCATTTTCTATG
Organism: Trachelipus rathkii; assembly: GCA_015478945.1. Lineage (NCBI taxonomy): Eukaryota > Metazoa > Arthropoda > Malacostraca > Isopoda > Trachelipodidae > Trachelipus > Trachelipus rathkii. Next base: position 14,769 of record JABUQX010064026.1, read on the forward strand.
GAACAAAATCTCTTTCTCTGTCATTAAATATTTGTAGAACATATTCCATATTATATTTGCATTTCCTGTTAATACTTCATTCCAACCATGGATTAAACTGTCCTTAAAGCCATTAAAATTTGCTTTCTTAAAATCTGGAATTTCCAAGTATTCCTTATGTATTTTGTTTTCAATGTTAATGGTAAATTTAATCATGTTATGATCACTTTAACTGAGTTTAACCAATAGTTTC
>JABUQX010064026.1:20000-27500 GCA_015478945.1 Trachelipus rathkii
CCGGACCTTTCCTTTTACACCTTCCCACTAATATCTCTTAAAAAATGAGTTTAAATTCAAGTTTATTTCTTTTTTGTTTATATATGTTTTAATTGAATTATTAGTGATTTTTACTAGAAGAAAGAAAAGAAGCTAAATCTAGGAGGAAGAAGCCAAAATAATGCTATATTTGGCTTTTTTTTTCCTACTGCTAGATTCTGCTTAAAGCAGTTATTGGAGTCATTGAAATTGGGTATTTTTAAAACTAAAACAATACCCTAGTCTTAGTTTCGCCATAATACACTGGGTACTGGGTACTGGCTGGGTACTGGTTCATCGCCCCCCTCCGTGGTCCCCTACTTCCTCCCATATATATATATATATATATATATATATATATATATATATATATATATATATATATATATATATATATATATATATATATATATATATATATATATATATATATATATATATATATATATATATATATATAAAAAATAATTAATAAAAAAACTGTTTGATTGTAAATTTAAATTTCGTATACAACTAAGTCCATTTGTTTTAAAATACAAATATTTGTAAAAAAAATTATTTATTTCAGTAAAAATTAATTGTATCATTCAAACGGACTTGTCAAATGGAAGTCTAGCAGGAAAAGTAAAAAAAAAAGCTATATTAAGCATATTTTTGGTTTTTTTCTGCTAGATTTAGCATTAATTTTTTTTTTACTGAAAATCATTTAAAATTTAATTAAAACATATATAAACTAAAAATTTAATTAAACTAATTTTTAACGAAGATGACAGTGGGAAGGCATAAATGGAAAGGTCTTGCATAATTACTCCCATCGGAATATTATTATTATTTACATCATTTCCTACAAAAATTAAAAAAAAAATTTTAAAAAAAAAAATATAAATTACACCAAAAATAACTGTTAAATTAGCATGGACCCAAAAATTTGTAACTACCCAGTCAATTTTTATTTTTTATTACTTTTGTCTCACACACACCTACACATACACACATACACACACTCACCCACACACACTCCTACACACACACACACAACACCTTAAAGATTAGAGTTCAACACATCTCCATTAATTACCCGACTTATTTAAAATATAGGCCTATTTTCTTGACCAATCCAATCCAACTTTAAAGCCTTTAAATCGAACCCTGACATAACTTCACCTTTAAAATCTAATGTTGATATTTATTTAAAAACTTCATGTAGCTAAACATTTAATTCATGCCTTTTTTTTATTCTATATCTACACAAAATAAAGAAAATAAACAAAGTTAGCCCCAACCAATCCCAGATCCAAATTTCCTTTATATATATATATATATATACATGAAAAAATAAAAATATAATATATATATATATATATATATATATATATATATATATATATATATATAGTTATATTTTAGAGAGTAAATATGAATATTGAGTATATATATCTGTATGGAGAAAGAGAGAGAGAGAGAGAGAGAGAGAGAGAGAGAAAGAGAGAGAGAGAGAGAGGAGTGGATGGACAATGATGGAGGAAATGGAAGGAGAAGGAATAAATTGCATTTAGGTTTTATGGATTTGCAACAGGAGTATAATAGGATTAATAGGGAAGCTCTATGGCAGGTGTGTTGGTAGAGCTTTTGAATGGAATCAAAGTATGTATGACGATAGTGAAGCTCGTAAGAATAAATGGTTGTCGAAAGTAATTTGGTTTAATATTAGCAGCAGAGTGAGGCATGGATGTGTTATGTCTCCTTCTGTTATTCAATTTGTATATTGATGGGGTTATGAAAGAATTAGAGGTTGGGGTGGCAGGAGATAGTGCGTTAGAATGATGGAGATGGAAGAGAGTGGAGGGTACCCTACCTATTATATGGATAATTTGGTTTTGTGTTGTGAATCGATAATCCTTCTGATCCTTTCGAACGAAAATTTACCTGAGCGTGACGGATTCCTGAGCGATCTCTTTGACCAGAATCGACTGATCTCAATAATCCATTATTATTATTTATTTATTTATTATTATTATTATTATTATTATTATTATTATTATTATTATTATTTTTATTATTTTTATTATTATTATTATTATTATTATTATTATTTATTATTATTATTATTATTATTATTATTTTTATTATTTTTTTTATTATTATTATTATTATTGTTATTATTTGAAGACGATTTTTTTTTTTTTATTTTGATTTATTTTTTAAAAGTTGAGAAGTAATTTAAAGCTATTTTCTTGCCGTTAAATGGTAAAGTTTTTTTTTAAAGATCTTAGAGATTATTCAAGCGAAGTGTTCCAAATTTCAATCTTTTAAGAGCTTCTGTTACAGCGAATTTTGAATGGTTGCGGATGAAAATTAAACCCTGACCTGACATCGCTCTCTTTTAGAACGCTTGTTAGGGTCCCATTAACTTTACATACATATATACATATACATACATACATACATACATTTGTATATATACATATGAGCATATATAGGAAAGAGAGAGCATATATATATATAGAAAGAGAGAGGAGAGGAGAGGAGAGAGAAAGAGAGAGAGAGAGAGAGAGAGAAGCTTTAAAAAACAGGAGACAAAGAACCTGCCACCTTCCTCCCACGAACCTAACCTTATATGGCTCGCCCATTCCTGTAACTTCACAGTCAAATTTCTAGGACTCATTCTAGATGACCACTTAACATACGCACCGCATATTAAACTCCTGAAAACGACTTGTCATCACGTGCTTGACCTATTACGTCATCTCGCCTCAAAATCTTGAGGTGCTGATAGCAAGTCCCTTTTACGTCTGTGTATCGCCCTAATCCGATCGAAGCTGGACTATAGCTGTGTAGTATATGGTCAGGCCTCCCGAACTCTACTACACCTGTTAGATCTCATTCAAAACGAGGCGATCCGTATCTCTATTGGAGCCTTCCGATCGTCCCTCGGGTGAGCCTTGAAGTTGAATCCAATATGATGCCACTTTCTCTTCGAAGGGAATACATCATGTGCACAAGTTATCTTTGCTTTCAAATCCCAATACCGTCTGCTCTGAGACCGATTCTGCGGGAGATACCTCGGAATCCTAATTACTGGCCATTTGCAAACAGTTTATAGCATCCTTAACTTTTTCAACATCCCTTTGCAAAAGGTGCTGCCTTTCTCTTATGACGAAGGGTATGCACCTTGGCTGTTCCCTGCTCCCACCATTTGCTTGATCCTGACATCTCTCTCCAAATCTAGCCACCCTGCTGCCTTGTTAAAGGCATCATTCCTCTCTCATTCCGCACGTAGTTCGCGATGAATCTACTCCAGTGTTTAGTGAGGCTATAAAACAAGGGAGAGTGTGAGTGCGTCTGCTGTCTGCTGCTCCCATACCCTCCCCCCCCCTCATGCTTCAATTTTTACTGCAGAATTAGTGGCTATAATGATTGCCCTTTCTCTAATTCTATTCCTTAACCAAGACCACTTATGTCATTTATTCAGATTCGCTTAGCGCACTATAGGCGCTTAAAACCTCTTATTCTAAAAAAAATGGTGTCCGCTGTACAGCAATATCTTCGGCTGCTCTACTCCCATAAGAAACAAATTATACTATGTTGACCCCCTCTCATGTAGGGGTAACTGGCAATAAAATCACCGACAGAGAGGCCAAAATGGCCGCCTCTTCTTTTCGGAGCTGTTTCAGGTACATCCCGGATGCCATTTGACAAGGCCGCCTCCCATCAACTAATTATTATCCTGCTCTCCGACAAGGCTTCCGGTCATATTGGCAAGAGTGCTGGACGAGTGATCAGCGGGGAGCGAAACTTAGAAATATAAAGCCGAGTATTGGTGAGTGCTCTTCGACGACACCAATATCACACAACCACTAAATGTCACGGGACCCTTCTCCCATCTGCAAATATTGCCGTCGCCATACCCCACAATCTCTTCACCATATCTTCATTGAATGTCTCCAACTGGACCCTATTCACCGCCGTCATTTTCCTACTTTATGGTCCATAACACCTAAAAGGTTATCCCATATCTTATTTGAATCTTCCCACTTTAGCAGTAACTCTATTTTCTCGTATCTTCAAGAACTGAATATTCTTTATAATATATGATATTGTTATGCAATATTATGACTATTTATAATGTAAGGACATCGTTCTATTTAGTTGTTTTTTTTATCCTTGACAATATTAATTTCACCCCCCATTTTTTTTTGATTATTCAACCCAGTGTGGCCGCTTCTTTGTGGGCCGTGGTGGGACTCCAGATTAACTCTCTCTCTCTCTCTCTCTCTCTCTCTCTCTCTCTCTATATATATATATATATATATATATATATATATATATATATATATATATATATATATATATATATATATATATATATATATATATATATATAAATTTATATATATATATATATATATATATATATATATATATATATATATATATATATATATATATATATATATATGTATATAGTGAGCAGAGAGAGAGTATATATATATGAGTAGTAATAACGCATGATACTTAGTTGAGACTGTTTTATGATAGTGACATAGACATTGGAGCCGTTGTCTTATAAGCAAGGTTACTATCTCTACTTGTTAGTATGGTTTACGAGGTTTATCCTGGCATCCGCCAAATTCACCTGAGAGACATATATATATATGAGACATCTCTGAAAATATCTGACACCAATTAGTTATATATATAGTTGGTTGCTATTGTTGTTGTTGTTATTATTATTGCTATTATTGCTACATACTTACATACATATATACATACATATTATTATTGGCATATTAATAATAATGGCATATATATATATACATATATATATATACATATATATATATATATATATATATATATATATATATATATATATAAAAATATATATATATATATATATATATATATATATATATATATATATATATATAAAAGCTTGTTGTTGCGATATTGCTTTTAGATTTCTCTTTGCTGAGTACTTTGTTGTTGTTGTTGTTTTTTGTTGTTTTTCTTTTGTAAGCAACATTGACTACAAAAAAAAAGAAAAAGAAAAAAAAAAGGAGAAATGTAATATAGCTCTTATCAATTTGTCTCACTTTGTATTCATTTAATGTTTTCTTTTAGTCAGTTCAACTATATTGGATTGTTAAGAAATTTATTGTTGTTATTTATGCATTTTTTTCCCCATTATCGTCATCAGCGCTGTCGTTCAAATACTTATTGTGTTGTTGATCCTCTTTATAAACAGAAATTTTAAATGTCATCTTAATATATATATATATATATATATATATATATATATATATATATATATATATATATATATATATATATATATATATATATATATATATATATATATATATATATATATATATATATATATATATATATATATATATAGAGAGGAGTAGAGAGAAAGAGAGTATATATCTGTGTGAGAGTTAGCAGAGCATATATATATATATATATATATGTATATATATGTCTATATATATATATATATATATATATATATATATATATATATATATATATATATATATATATATATATATATATATATATATATATATATATATATATATATATATATATATATATATATCACATATACACATTTATAGCCTAGACTTTTTCCCTGCATTATTTTTTTTTTTCTTTTTTTTTTCATTTTGTACGCGCCCTAAGTTGTAACATATTACAGTTCCTAATTGTGTGACCTTGGGGTCAACTGAGCTTTGATTTCTCGTATTTCAGTAACTCAAAAACTCAGTTCTTCATCTATGATAGACTCCATCTTTCACACAAGTGAAATTTTTTTCGAAATCTCAGTACTTTGAATTTTAGCTGCCATTCTTATATAAAATACTCATAGTAACACGAGCGTAGTATTTGTCATTTACCAATTGCTCAGTAATGTATCTCAAAAATTTTACCACCACCTACAAAATTCATCCAAATGAGACTAGTGCCACACATCCTTGTGATATATTTTAAAAAGTGTGCATGACTTGCATATTTCTATTAAATTCGTAAGCGATTTTATAGAACTTTTGAAAAGATCTTTCAGCATCTTTTAAGAATTTTAAAGCTATTTGGAACAAATATTTTTTAGAATTTGACTTTACGCGTTTAACAAGCGCATTGCTCCTATGCAGTCGCCTACTTCTCCCAATCGGTAATTCGGGGTTTTGTTATATACGTATAGGTTATAAAATTTAATTATATATATATATATATATATATATATATATATATATATATATATATATATATATATATATATATATAGATATAGATGTATATATATATATATATATATATAATATATATATATATATATATATATATATATATATATTATATATATATATATATATATATATATATATATATATATATATATATATATAATATATATATATATATATATATATATATATATATTACATATTGTTTTATATATATATATATATATATATATATATATATATATATATATATATATATATATATATATATATATATATATATATATATATATATATATATATATATATATATATATATATATAATCGTAAGTTTAGTTTATAATGTATTTGTTAGGTTCTTTACGCAACATATTTTACGTAAATTGATATTGATATTTCGTAAGTATTAAAGCGTTGATCAATAATACTTCGACGTCGCTTACGAGTGAGTGACTTTTCATAGTTGGAGGAAGGTAAAGGAGAGAAAATATAAAGGTAAAACAGAGGCGTTAATTGAAATTCCGATTTTGATCGATATTGTTTAGGGATATGAAATTGGTTTTGATCGATATTTGGGGATATTTTTTTTTACCGGTTTGATTAATTAAAATTTTTTTTTTGGGTCTTTTAGATTAATTTGTTGAAATTATAATATTAAATTATATTTCTTGTGAGATTTTTTATTTCTTAAATGTTATGTAACGATATTTTTTAAAGGGATTTGTTGTGTTTTTGTTTGATTAAAAAGAAATTTCGATATTACACGATGTTCTTCAGCGATTTTTTTAATTGATTTCGTTATTTGATTAACTGAAATTACGATATTTTTTAGCAGTTTTTATCGGTTTTGGTAGGATATTACAATTAAACAATATTATCACCTTTTCATCATATTTTAGCCGATTAATCGAAATTACGATATTTTAAAGCTTGGTTTTTTATTGGCTTTCTAAGTGGATTAATTATATTTACCATATTAAATCTTTAAAACGGTTTTTATATACACTTTATCGATTTTATTAGTAGATTTTTTTTTGTATATACAAGTTTACCAGTAAAAATTGTATCTTCGTTTTGATTGGGAAGTTCTGCAATGGAAGTAAGTGTTGATTTTATAATAATTTAATTGCAGAGAAAAGACTGCTTGTATTTAATTATCAAAATTAACATAAAAAGGGGTTCAGGGTGATTTATATATATATATATATATATATATATATATATATA
>JABUQX010064027.1:0-12500 GCA_015478945.1 Trachelipus rathkii
AAGGCTTAAGGTAGTGTATAAGTAGTTGTTAGGATAATTTCTAGCTCAGAGGCAAATAATAAATATCTTCAAGGCTAAGAGAATGGCCCAAATCTAAAACTAGGCTTAGGAATAGAGTAAGAGGTGAGTAAGAAATAAAATAGCAGATAGGTAGATCCTGGCCTAACTTTCGTTTGGGAACTAAAATTCTCTATATTAATAATGAGATCTTCATCATTACCTGAACCAGAAACTATTGTTTAAAATTAAATAATACTTAACGTTACTTATTTCTTCATTAGTATAACTGTATAAATATTTTAATAGCTTTCGCTACAAACTCGCTCACTGGCTTGAATTCTAACTTAGCCGCGCTGATCCATTTTTATAAGTTATTAGGGCCCGCTCTCTCATTTATTCAAAAAACATGCTTCGGCTGTTGCCTAAAAGGATATATTTGCAAAACCAAAAGTCTCTAAATCTTAGTGAAAAATAGAGACAAGAAATATTCTTAAATTTTTTGTAACCATTTTAAAATCCCCTACTTCAATAGAAAATAGTTAATAGCAAAGTAGGAAGGTTTAATCAAGTTGTTTAAAATAACAGCTATATATATATATATATATATATATTAGGTATTAATATATATATTATATATATATATATATATATATTTATACATCACATATATCTAATTATATAAATATATATAATATATATATATATATATTACTATATATATATATAATATAAAGTTTATAACTTTTTTGGAAAATGTATCGAGTATCGATTATCGATTTTTCCGATACATCTATAGAAAAAGCATAAAGCGATACCGATACTCGATACATTTAGGAATTGTCTAAGCGATACCGATAACCGATACAAAATGTATCTATCGATACGTATCGCCGATGCATGTATCTAGATACTGCCCATCACTGTATATATACTATACTAATCATATATAGTATATAATATATATATATATATAATAATATATATATCTATATCAATACACCTAAATCTCTATCATAATATAATACTATATGGAACCTAAAAAAGGTTTGTTTACAATTTAATTTCGCGTGACTTCACGAATCTAAAATATCAAAAAAATTGATTTTTTCATAAAAGAAAAATAAAAAATCATCAACCCTGGTTTGAACTGACACTTATAGGATTAAACTGTTAGAAGGGATTTAAAAACAGACAAAAAAACGAACAGAAACAAATAAATAAATAAATAAATAAATAAATAAATAAATAAATAAATAATAACTCGTTCAATCGATTTAAAGCTTTGAGATCAAATTAAAAATGAATTTTTTTTTTGTATTCGTGAATTTAGTTTTAAATACAAAAGGCTTTTCAAATGTCTTTTCATTACAGGAAAAAAAAATTTAAAAAAATATTCCACAAGGTTATGTGTAAATAATAATAATAATAATAATAATAATAATAATAATATAATTAATAATAATAATAATAAATAGTAGTAGGGGGGTCATATTGGACGAAAATGACCTTGACCACCAACGCTGATTTTACCTGACCTTGACCTTTTTTGGCCTTGACCTTTTTGGGCCTTGACCTTTTTTGAGCCCGAATTTTTACCTGACCTTGACCTTTTTTGGCCTTCACCTTTTTGGGCCTTGACCTTTTTGGGCCTTGACCTTTGATCTTCCATGGGCCATTTTTGGCCCACGGTATTTTTCGGCAACCCTAATTTTTTGGCACCCCTAATTTTTAGGCAACCCTAATTTTTTGGCACCCCTAATTTTTTGGCAACCCCAATTTTTTCGACCAACCCTTTGATCTTCCATGGGTCATTTTTGGCCCACGGTATTTTTCGGCAACCGTAATTTTTTGGCAACCCTAATTTTTTGGCAACCCCAATTTTTTCGGCAACCCTGATTTTTGGCAACCCTTCGAAGAAGGGTTGCGCCAAACGGTTGCGTAAGCAACCGTTGTACGTATTGCCCCCCTATTTTACGCCCCCCTAATTTTTCGACCATGGGTCAATTTTGGCCCACGGTAATTTTTGGCTACCCTTTGGTCTTCCATGGGTCAATTTTAGCCCACCCTAATTTTCGACCAACCCTTTGGTCTTCCATGGGTCAATTTTGACCCACCCTAATTTTCGACCAACCCTTTGGTCTTCCATGGGTCAATTTTGACCCACGTTAATTTTTTGTCCTTCATGGGTCAATCTTTGTGGACCCACGGTAATTTTATTGTCCTTCTTTAGGGCATATGCCCTTTTTTTGGATCGTCTTACTTGTTTGACCATGATAATTTAGTCCTTGAACCTTGCCATATACCATGGGTCATTTTTGGCCCACGCCAATTTTCTGGCCACTCGTGCCCACCCGTCACATATTTGTCGTTTCCGTGTTTCAGGCACACTTGAACGTATGTAGTGGATCTTATTCCTAACTTGAACACACACAACAAACCACACACACACACACACACACACACAACAGCACTACACACACGCACACACACACACACACACACTTACACTTATACACACATTCACTATGACACTTACACTCACCCATAGATACTTGCACTTACATTCTACACTTATACCCGACGTACAAACAATACAGACCTTTGGGTCTTCCATGGTCAATTTTGACCCACCGTAATTTTTTGTCCTTCTTAGGGACTTAGCCCTTGTTTTTGATGTCTTAACCTTGTTTGACCATGAATATTTCAGCCTTGACCCTGCCATATCACCATGGGTCAATTTTGACCCCCGCTAACTTGATGGCTTTGAGTGTCCAATCACCGTAAGAAGTACCTAGGGATGTTCTATTAGTGTTTTATGAGTATTTAGATGAGAGCCAGGTGAGTGCCAGGTGAGTGCCAGTGAGTGCCAATGAGTGCCAAGTGAGTGCAATGAGTGCCGAAGTGGAGTGCCACAATAGTGCCAATTGAAAGTGCCACATCGTGCCCAACTGACGTGGCCACTTTTTTCAAGCCTTTTCTAGCCGCCCCTGAGCCCCGAATAGCCCTAATATTGGGGTCTACCCCTATGTTATAAGGTAATGAGGGAAATCGAATGGTGTATACTTACAAAAAGTTGCTACGGATGCCTTCCTACCATGAGTTTAGTATTTCTATAACACTTTATAAACACCATTACACCTCGCCCATATCGGCACTTACACTAGCCTCATATTACACTTACACTCACGATCCTTCACACACAGAGACACTTACACTTACAAGCTCACACAACTCGAAGCTCACAATTTGTTTGTCCGTCATCTTTGAATGACTCATCTTTGATGACGTCGTCTTTGATACCCCAGCTATATTGATGATTCATCTTTGATGACTCATCTTTGGTTGCCTCAGCATTAAATTGCCTCACTTTGATGCCGATCAACTGTTGAAGTCATCTTTGTGACTCATGCTTTGATGATCTCTTGATACCAAATCCCTATATTGATGATTCATCTTTAATGAAACTTTTCTACCCAACATCATAGAACAGAGTTAATAATTAATGCCTTCCCTAGTTCATACTAAACCACCTAGGGCGCAGCGTGCGCCTCCGCATGCGAAGTCGCAGCCTGTGCGCGCATGCATCTGCACGTGCGGCGCCGAGTCGCGGGCCATCGGCCCGCCGCGCAGCGCCCGTCCGTCCCAATGGATGTGCGGCGTACCCGCCCTGCGCGCGAGCGCCCGCAGGCGCCAGTATCCCGCGCGTACAACCGCCCCGGCCGCGTGCGGCCGCCGAGGCGCATCACTTCCGGCGCGATATGAAAAATATATATATACTATAAATCATTCATTTTTATTTCATAATCTTAAAACATTTCAAAGATATTTCTTTTCAAATCTACTATGAGTCATTCATTTTTATTTCCTACTTAAACATTTTTATTAAAAACACTTTTCGCGAACCTAAACTGTAACTCTCATTACAGACCTATTATTTTACAATATATTTTATTAACATTATTTTGTTTAACAGCTTTTTCATCTTAAATTACTTTTTAATTTATAATTTTTAATAAATATCCCTTTATTTTAAAATCAGAGGTGTCCTGATATATAAACATTTTTATTTTACTACACATTGCAACGAAATTCATTTATTGTGGGTAAAGCATAAAACTTTTAGCAATCCTTAAAGCAGTAAATCAGTAAATCAAAGAGAGTGTTACCTAAAACAAACGGGCATTAGTATGCTTTTGTCATTTACTGGTTTTATCTGCTTTAAACTCATGTTTTACTGCTTTTAACTCATATGTTTACTGCTTTAACTAACATATTTATTAACATTACATACGCTTAAAGCAGCAAATCAGTAAATCAATAGAGGTGTTACCTCACACCTAAGGCACTAGTATGCTTTGTTTACGGACCTGGCTTTGAACTGCTTTAACACTTTAATGCTTTAACTGCTTTTAACTCACATACATTACAATAACTTAAAGCAGTAAATCAGTAAAATCAATTAGAGGTGGGGACCTAACACCAGAGGGAGGATTAGTATGCCTTTTGTTTTAAAAACTGTTTTAACTGCTTAACTGCATGTTTTAACTGCTTTAACTCATATGTTTTCTGCTTTAACTTCTCATATATTTTATTAACATTACATACTTAAAGACAGTAAATTAGTAAATCAATAGAGGTGTGACCTAAACACCAAGGGGGGATTAGTATGCTTTTGGTTTACTCGGCTTTACTGCTTTAACTTTCTGCTTTAAATGCTGTTATACTTCTGCTTTACTGCTCTTTAACTTTCTGCATTTAACTGTTTTAACCGCCCTTATCTACGACTGGGCCGTTTACTGGCTTTCATACAGCTTTCCTGCTTTTGTACTGCTCATTAACTTTCTGCTTTACTGTTTTAACTCATATACTTTACTGCACATAATGTTTTTTATTTTGTTTTAATACTTTTTATTTATTTTATTATTATTTATTTATTTTTTTTAAATTATTTTTATTATTTTTTATTATTTTATTTTTATTTTTTATTATTATACTTAGTGTTATTTACTTCATGCCTATTCGTTAAGTCTATTGATTTAGAAGTACACATAGCCCTACAAGCACACACGAGAAAGGAGGGCGCTGCGATGATCGCAACATACCACACCACATCTAGAACACACACACACACAGCAACACACAAACACACGACTAGGCCACACCGGTAAGGGGTCGAATGTGGTTTTATAATTTGGGGCATGTCCACACACACAACAACACACACACACTTATACAGACGCATTTCACTATGCACTTATCACACACATTCACTAATGACACATTACCATTCTACCGCATAGACACTTAACATTTACAAACTTACACTTATATCACCGCAATTCGCTATACGATCATTAAATAACACTCAACATGTCAACTGGATGTGCAACTTACATTTACGCCATTAGAACACTTACATTGTACACTTACGACAGATTTACTCTACACTCGACATGTCTTCACCATGGGGATTATAAACTTACACAGACACGATTTACTTCACACACACACACACGACACACACGCACACACACACACACAAGATCAAAAACACACCAACACACACACAGAGAGGCGCACCATGGACGTAGCATTGTTAGGCTGGATACACACTCACTTACACCATTATCAACGTATAATTTATTAAAACATTTTATGTTTTTTAATTAAACACGCTAACATTTATATTGACTGCTTCAAATATAGGGCTTAACTTGAGTAAATGATCACTGATCGACTGGGACGAGGTATTTATCTGGACTCCACTGCATTGCTGAAAAGTTTCTTTGCTGTTCAGCCTTCCTTAAAAATTCTGGTCATAACTATCATAATGTAGACAAATAGCGCATGGCAAGTGCGGGCGCAGCCTTAGGTCCGACGTCAGGCTGTTATACCTTCCGACGTCGAGATCGTTGAACTGAGTATAGCGAATGCGCTCTACGGATGACTTATCGAATTTATGTCGTGAGTATACTTTATTAACTGTTCAGCGACGTGGGCTGGGCGATAGTTCGGATGTCGGGAAGTAGGGGCAGGGAGACTTCGCAAGATATTTATGTGATGGTTGTGGTAATTATGTAGAATTTAAGGATGGAAATGACGTGCGATCAATGGTTATTTTTATCAAAAGAGGTAGGTCGCTACTCTTTAACCTAGAGCAATTAATGTTCGAGTGTAGTAGTGGAAAACACTCGATGTATTGCGTATATAGTGATACTTAAACGATCAGATATAAAAGGTGCAGCAGATTTGAGCTGTGGGTGAGGTACCTTAAAATCTTTAGGCCAATGTAAATAAGTATAAAAGAAACAACAATAAGTCTTCTCTGCTACATAAGATGTATTTATTAAAATCTTTCTAAGTTCTTCATTTAAAACATAACATTATTCACATTTACATTTATATTATTCGCTGGATGTTAACTAAAAATATTTCAAAAGTTTCTTTTATTATTATTATTAATTATATTGATTATTATTTTATCTAGGTACATTGACAATCCATCACGAGAACACATAAGTCAACCCGCACAACCTCACGCTGGCATATGAAGCCAGAATAGTCCGTTCCAAGACCTGCACCTCCTCTCTGTAGAAATGTGTTTCGGGTGAGGATAATATGGCCTATTTTTGATGATCATGTCAACACCGAGGGCGACGAAATTTAGAGCACCTAAGAACTGTGCCAGGGTGCAAAATATATGTGGTCTAAGTTCACCACCTGAGGTAACACTGTTCTTTCTGGTGACAAAAATGTGGGTGGTCACAATGAACTGTGCGACGCTTAGGCCCAGAAGATATTTGTGATGAAGATGGGAGGGCTGTGAAATTCTAGGATAGAGCCTTTTTGTGATCCCCAAAGGCTGAGGTTTAAAGCCGTAATACCAGCGATCAAAAGGGTAATGTCCCAGTATAGAGCTGAAGAAGTACGGAATTCATGGTTTGCATTTTAATTTTATAAATATAGTTATCAAAACTGAAAAACATGCTGGGAATCGGGGTATAGAATCCTTTATAGGCAGGTACTAGAGAAGGAAAGAAACTGTTTTACCTGTGTTGCTTAGTGAGTGGAACGGAGTAGATCACTTATTCTCGTGCGTATAATATCTGACCTCGTTGTATGTGATCGGGTCCGAGCAAGATTGATTTTTCATCCCGGCACTTATTTTGGTTTTACGCTATCGGATAAAAACAGTGTTTTTTTTTCATATCCTGAACCTTTAAACCTCTGACTTGGATGAGAATATATTTGAGGGATGCGCTGTTTGGTAGACCCAAAACTCAGTTTTAAATCAATAGTTGCGTATATGGAGGCTGTTAAGGGTCCGGGTGGCAAATCAGAGTTACTACTTAGAGTTGTAATGATCAAAGCAGAGGGTGCATGACTGAACCTTTTCACGTACACTGTATAGATTCATGAATCATTTAACAGGTATATTCCCGCCAATACAGGGACATTGGTCCAGTGGGAGTCAGATCCCCGGAAGTCAGGGTTTTCATTCTCAATAGTAAAAGAAAGACCCCGAGGATTTCGAATTTGTTCAAGCTGTGTGCTGTAGACGCCCGGTCCTTACAACGAGAGTCACTAGTAGGCGACTGGCACCTGTGTATACAAGATGTGTGTGGATGCTAATACAACAAGCGTATTTTTCATGAGTACGCAGTATGAATTACTATTGTATATGGTACGGGATGAACAATACTGGAAATGGTGCTTTACGAATTACTTTAAACGAAACTCCTCAGCTTTGAGAACGCGCTGGAACCGAAACAGTTATGTAGGCTCGTGGCGAAGAAACGCAAGCGAAGTAGTCAACTTACTCTTATGGGGGCAATATTTCGAATGAGAACATGCAGGAACATAGATATCAGTTTGGAATGTCAGATTATGGAGGCATGGAAATAAGGATGAAAACGAACCGTAGTTGATTTGAAACCTACAGCTCCAAATTGCTGTGATGTCTACATTTCCAGACGGGCCTAAGACGCTCGAGCTGAAAGTAGTAAGATTAGGAGGTACGTAAGCGAATGTTAATTTGACGGCCCCAGCCGCTGAGAAGGAAGGACGTAAGATTGTATTGTTACTTCGTTTTATTTACGTAACCAGTAAATGGTTCATTACATGTTATATCTCTGACTCAGTGGGGGTGTCGCAAACGTACAGGTAATATCTCTCACGACGGCATCTACTAAAGGAAAATAACGTACAACTGATGAAGTTCTACAGGCCTATCGAATCGATCGCTTCCAAGTCTCTGGGATAGACGCGGATACAGAAATTCATATTATCTACTTAAGACAGCAAAACATGGACAATAGCAAGTAAGGTATTTTATGGCAGGAGTGGACCCGAGCGAACTTGTAAAAATTAGTAGCTAGTGATTATCTGAATCGGGGAAACTTTTTTTGACATATTGTGGTGTAAGACTGAAGGTATTACTGAGATAAGAAACTATATCATCGATAATGATATAAATGATTGGCATATTTGCAAAGATTTAGAGAGTATTTTTAATATAAAATAATCATAAACATTATGTGTAAAATGTATGTGGAAGTGTTATATATATAATAATATTCCTGTATTATATTTATGTGGAGAGGCCTTGATAGGATATAAAAAGCGCGCATACATTGTAAATAAATTTAACCACTCTTGGTATATATTTGAACATATTTCGTGGGCCTTATATGTAGTATATGTATATTATATATAGTATATATATGTATATAGTATGATATATATATAATATAGTATATATAGTATATATATCTATGATAGATATAGTATATAGTATTATTATATATATACGTAAGTAGAATTACTGTAGAGATAATGACTATTAAATTTCTAATTATATAGTAAAGTTTTTTTTATTATCCTTATTTTTTACTTTCTTAAATAACTATTTACATGTATGGTTTAAAGGAGTTTAAATAAACGAGGCCCCAGGATTTCAGGATATGAAAAAACATGGTTTTTACATCCGTAAACAGGACGCAAAAAAGCCGATTAAAATAATTTCTCGACCAATCCATAACGAAGGGTCATCATAGAGATAGAGGATTAGCTGCGTCCCGTCACACCGAAAGAGTGTAAAGTCATATTCCCTTCTTACCTGCTTAAAGGATCTTTTACCGTTCCAGCATGTTTCAGTTTGAAATATATTTATAAAATATAATAACATTGATAGTCTTCGATTCTTGTCTATGACTGGTGGAATTACCTTTTGGACCTGGTATTAGCTACTTAAATCGCCTGCGGATACAAAGCTTTACTCTAAAGGTTTTAAGGACTTAAGCTGTTAGAGGCTACCGCAAGTTACTGCAGACGCATCAATTGAGTCAGAAAAGGTTGCATTTTGAAAATATATGGTTTCGAATGGGAATTAAAATAAATCGCCACGGATACATCAACAAGATTATTCTGCAACACATTTACAGAGAGAGGTCAGTTTCCGTATCTGAAAGGAGTGCGGGTTGTTGTGTTTTCCCTCGTGATGGATTGTCAATGTACAATCCTAATAAGTAGATGTAATTTAATAATAATAATAATACAATACAAGAATATAGGAAATTACTGATTAAGTGTACCTTCCCATCGAACGAAATCAATGAAGAATGTAAGGTGATAGATTGTTATTTTGTAAATAAGAACTTAGAAAGATTTTAATAAAATACCATGTTATGTTAGCAGGAAGAACTTATTTTGTTCTTTTTATACTTTTTATTAATGAATTTATTGCTTTAAGGTACGTAAAATATATGTTTTTAATAAAATTTCATAAAATTTTAGTAAAGTTATTTTTTCAAAAACTTGATATAGTGTATTAAAATTTATAAACCAACAAAAAGTATCTGTAACAGTTAGAGTCAATAAATTCTTTGTTCAACAGTACTAATGATTGATTTTAATTATAGAAGTTTTAAGAAACTTTGAAATAATTTTAGTTATATTTGAATGAGTAATATAAATGTACGTGTTTAATTAAAACATAAAATGTTTTAATAAATTATACGTTATATGTGTAAGTGAGTGTGCGTGTGTGTGTGTGGGTGTGTGTGTGTGTGTGTGTGTGTGTGTGTGTGTGTGTGTGTGTGTGTGTGTGTGTGTGTGTGTGTGTGTGTAAGTGTATCTGTGTGTGAGTGTAAGTAAATCTGTGTGTGAGTGTAAGTAAATCTGTGTAAGTGTAAATGTAAGTGTCTATGGGTAAATGTAAGTGCCATAGTGAATGTGTGTATAAGTGTCATAGTGAATGGGTGTATAAGTGTAAGTGTAAATGTAAGTGTCTATGGGTAAATGTAAGTGTCATAGTGAATTGTTGTGTATAAGTGGTATAGTGAATGTGTGTGTGTGTGTGTGTGTGTGTGTGTGTGTGTGTGTGTGTGTGTGTGTGTGTGTGTGTGTGTGTGTGTGTATGTGTGTTCTAAATAATAATAACAATAGGCATGAAGTAAATAACACTAAGTATAATAATAAAAATAAAAATAAAATAATAAAAATAATAAATAATAATAAAAATAAAAAAAATAATAATAAAAATAATAAAAATAAATAAAAAACATAATGTTAATAAATATATGAGTTAAAACAGTAAAGCAGAAAGTTAAAGCAGTAAAGCAGAAAGTTAAAGCAGTAAAGCAGAAAGTTAAAACAGTAAAGCAGAAAGTTAAAGCAGTAAAGCAGTAAAACAAAAGCATACTAAGCCCTTAGGTGTTAGGTAACTCCTCTATTGATTTACTGATTGCCTGCTTCTAAGGATGTGATGTTATAAATAAATGTGAGTTAAATGCAGTAAAACATTGAGTTAACGCAGTAACATGAGTTAAAGCAGTAACACAGTAAAACAAAAGCATACGCTAACCCCTTGTTGCTATGTAAACCTCTATTGATTTACTTCTGATTTACGTGCTTTTAAGGTATGTAAGTCTTATGTTTTTTTAATAATATATTTTCGCTACAATTGTAGTAAAATAAAATGTTTATATATCAGACACTCTGATTTTTCTTCTTACATACAAATTTTAAAAAATTTAATAAATTAAAAAGGTAATAAGCTAAAAAGTATTATAACAATATGTTAATTATAATATGGTTAATAATAGGTCTGGGTAATTGAGTTTAACAGTCTTTAGGTTCGCGCCAAATGTTTTTAATAAAATGTTTAAGTATGTAATAAAAATGAATGATTCATAGATAATATATTTGAAAAGAAATTCCTTTGAAAATGTTTTAAAGGTCATTAGGAATAAATGAATGACTTATAGATTATATAGTTTTTCATTCGCGCGCTGGAAATATTTGGCCTGCGGGGCGCAACATTGGAGCGGCGGGCGGGTACGCGGGGATATGGCGCCTGCGGGCGCGCGCACGCGGCGGGCGGTAACGCGGAAATATTGCGCCGCGGGCGCTCGCGGGCGGGCGGGAACGCGCGGGCCGCACCCTGCGGGTTGCGGGGTTGGCTGTCTTTGCGCGGAGGGCGCACGCTGCGCCCTGGTGGTTAGCTTATGAACTAGGGAAGGCATTAATATTAACTCTGTTCTATGATGTAGGGTAGAAAAGTTTAGAAAATGTATCAAAGATGAATCATCAATAATGCTGAGTCATCAAAGCTGAGACATCAAAAGATGAGTCATCAAAGAGAACCTTCAAAGTTGAGGCATCAAAGTTGAGGCATTAATGCTGAGGCAACAAAGATGAGTCATCAAAGATGAATCATCAATATAGATGGTATCAAAGATGACGTCATCAAAGATGAGGCAACAAAAAGATGAGGCAACAAAATTGAGCTTCGAGTGTGTGAGTGTAAGTGTAAGTGTATCTGTGTGTGGGTGTGAGTGTAAGTGTATATGGGCTAGTGTAAGTGCCTATGGCGAGTGTAAGTGTTTATAAGTGTTATAAAAATACTACACTCATAGTAGGAACAGCATCCTAGCAAGCATTGTTAATATACCCATTCCAATTCCTCCATACCTTTAGACATAGGGGTAGACACCCATATTAGGCGCATTCGGGCTCAGGGGAGGCTAGAAAGGCTTGAAAAAAGTGGCACTCAGTTGGCAACTATGTGGCACTCACTTGACACTATGTGGCACTTCCACCTTGGCAACTCATTGGCACTACAACTTGGCACTCATGGTGGACACTTACCATGGCACTGTCACCATGTTGGGCACTGATTAGAGGTGGCACAGGCGCGATCGCAGGGTCTCTTCTCATAGCACCTTAGGCCGATGGGACAGCTCTAACGAGAGGAGGACATCTACGCAGTCCGAGCACCTTTGATCGCTGCATGATTACGCAATCAGGCTGCAGATGGAGTGACCGAGAAGAGGATGCCAATCTGTGCATGGCCAGAGGTATTCAGACGCCTAAGCGAGTGGCCTAGGGGGTACAGGAGGGGACCGGGTGCGTCATAAGTAGTAATCTACTAGGACATGTGATGGCTGAATGCAGTAGAATCACTACGGATAGGACGAAACCAGATCCTGAAGGTGGCA
>JABUQX010064027.1:17500-26039 GCA_015478945.1 Trachelipus rathkii
AAGCGAAGGTTTGTAATGTATATATGTTATAAATGATTTGGCCTTTCTCTCTTACAAATTTCAAAGGACTTCCAAGCGAGTCTTTGATATTTTCAATTATATGTATTTTCTCTTAGTAAATTTTAACCCCCTTCCTTTTAATGTTTAATCAATCTTGAGCATATGTTTAAATGTTTGGATATGCTATATTCTTTGGACTGGATTAAATATTCTGTTCTTAGCCAAATATATTATATTTACTGTTCTGTTACGAATTAAAGCTTGCATCATACAGAATAAGGCTTTCTAATTGTTTATAATTCTGTTTTCGTTTCTCAGTTGGCTATTAATATGAATCATGAGTGAAAACTGTAACAGTTGATACATCTAAATATATGAGGGGCCAAGAGATAAATTATAGTGCTTAGGGCTTCACAAAATCTATGTATATATGATGATGAAAATTATAAAATGTACTTAAGAAAAATAATTATTAATTTTTTCGTTCATTTTTCAAAATTTTCAGAAAACCTGGGCATTCCACGAAAACTACTACCCTATTGATAACTATTATTACAATAATTAAGTCTTTAAGCAATTTCTCTTAAATTATTTTCCATAATGTCTATTTAACTTTAAGAATTTGGAATTTCCAACCATCTCTCTCCCCTCGTTCTCACTTTTAATGATTTCGTTCCCTTGGAGTCTTCACAACATTAAGCCATTAACCTTATCTCCATGTTTGCTTGATTTAACATTTATACTACAGTTAGAAACGCTTAATTTATTTTATTCTTCTATCGGAAAATAGTAATGTGATAATAAACTCCTAAATTTAATTACTGTGCATCATTATGAAATATAAATCCATACATTATAAAATCATAAAATAACTTTAAGATATCAATAAAACTAATATCGATCGTATAATAATCAAACTTATTTGATGATGTTGATTAATCGATATTGTTAAATAATATATGGATACTACCATAATAAACTTGAGCCAATGGGATGATTATTTAACTATTGATCGAAATTTTCATGTCCAAATGACGATGTTGGTTAATCGATATTTATTTGAACTTTAATTATATTATATTATATATTATTATATTATTATTATTATATATATATATATATATATATATATTATATTATTATATATATTATATATTATATATTTTATATATATATATTATATGGCAGCATCCCGATAGTCACATGCTGTATTTAAACTATACAGATTACAGGAAAATCATAACATTTTTTGTTTAAGCAAGCATTTTCAATCGTTGAACTTAAAAAAAATCATTTTATTCTAATATTTATTAATAACCTTAAATATTAGTCATTTTAGGTCTGGCAGCGTATGCTCTCATCAAACTTCCATTCCTGCAGTAATAAGAGAGCAAGAGTTACCAAATATTGTTTCTTAATTTTACGCTTGGGAGAAAATGTTATTTTTTCTTTTTATATTTCTTTTAGGGTTTCGAGCGACGAGGACAGAGGGGGGAACGAGTTCCCCGTCGTCCAGGTAGGCTGAGAACCCGATCTGTCCATTTTGTTGTTTACCGTGGGGTATCTTTAGTTAAAAAGAAAAAATTCAACATTTTTTGCACTTGCGCGCTCGCTCGAGTATCGAGCTTTTCATATTCTCAAAAAACGCATTATTCCCGCTAGCTAAGATTTTAATTTTTTAAATAAGCGTTATTTTTTTATTTTTTTTTTATTTTTTATTTCATGGGTAAAATGTCTCTGATTAATAAAATGATATTTTTTTCGTGTAGCTGTCATAGTTTTTTAAGTTACATGCATGTGTCTTTCGGAGCTTACCATATAATATATTAATATATATATATTATTATTATTATATATATTATTATTACATATTATATATATTATATATATATATATATATATATAATATACTATATATATATATATATATACAGTAATATATATATATATATATATATATATTATATTTATTATTATATATATACTATTCTATATATATTATATATATATATTATATTATTATACAGTATATATATATATTATATATATATATTTATAGTAATATTATATATATATTAGTATATTATATATATATTTATTATATTATGTATTATATTTATATTTTTTATATGTATATATATATATTATAATATATAATATATATATATATATATTATATTAGTATATATATTATCTTATTATTATATTATATATATTATTATATATTTATATAATATATATATATATATATTATTATATTATATATAATAGGATATGTCGATTATCCGCTTCACCTCCATATAATCTGATTGATGAATTCGAAAACATTTCATAAAATTGAAGTAAAAATGCGTAAAATCAAATTGAAATTTTATAAAAGTTAACTAAAATATTTTAAAAAAATTCATCTATGTAACTGTTAAATATTTTACTTATGCAAATAAAGTTAATCTATGTACTAACCAAACTTTAAATAACTTTTCTACGAATTTAATGCAATTTATTTTTAATTTTACTGTTATTTCACTCTGGATTGTTTAAAAAAAACAAGCCATTGGCTCTAGAGCTTTCAACATTTATCCGATTACGTAGCTTCTTTTTAAAAAAAAAATTGGCTTGAGCGTAACTGGAAGCGAAATCGACTGAGCATATATATTATCTATAATATATATATTATAATATATATTATTATTATAATTATTATATATAATATTATATATTATATATATTATATATATATTTATATATATATATATTATATATTATATATATTATATAATATAATATATATTTATATATAATATATATTATATATAATAATGTTTGTTTTTACGACTCCGTCAGTTTTGGTTTTTTTTTTTGTTTTTTTCATATATTTTTATATTATTAACAATAAATTTAAGTGGTGACGGACATGAATCCCAAAAAACAAAAAAAAATTAATAGAAAGTCTATTATCAAAGGAATTCGCTCGTTTAAATTTTTTTTTTTTTTTAAATAAAGGAATACAAGGGTAACCCGCAAAGATGGAGGAGTCGGCGTCTCTCGTTCCGGAGATGACGGAGTAGGACTATTTTCCCCACTCCCGGGGAGGGTTCCCGAACACCTCTCTTTGGTATTCTGGGTGTGGGGGTTCTCGCTCCTACGGGGTATGGAAACGTCCCCCCCTCTGTTCCTGGTTGTAGGCCTATATATTTTTTTTATATATTTTTTGTTTTACATTTTTGGTAATAAGGCTATTATGCTGAATTCAATATGTAATTGTTTTTTTTTGTAAGTGTCGTACTTAATCGAGATTTTCTTTTTTTTTTACATTTTGTTTAATAATTTATATGCGATTCCAAATCTGTTAATTGGTTGTCTGTAAGTATTGTATGTTTCGAGATATTTCATTTTTGAAATTTTTTTTATATAATGTGATTTTTAAAAAATTTATTTAATTTTTACTTTATGAATCATGTCGTCACCACTTAAATTTATTATTAGTATCATATACTGGCAATATGATAAAAAAAACAAAAACAATCAAATCTGAGAGTGTAACATAACAAGGCCTAATATATACTATTATACTATATATATATATATTATATATATAATATATATATATATTATATATATATATATTTTATATATATTATATATATATATATTATAATATATATATCTATATGTATATTTATATATATATTATATATATAATATATTATTATATTATAGTATATATATATACTATATATATTATATAATATATATATATAAATATTCATATTATATTATTATATTATATATATAGATATATATATATATATATTATATATTATATAATTATTATTATATATATATATATATGTATTATAATATATATATTATAATATTATATTATTATATCTATATATTATAATATTATTATATATAGTATATATTTAATTATATATGGTATATGATAACAATAAGAAATGCTTTTATGATCCGGGAAATATCAGAATGACAAGAATCTCTTTTTATTTTAACTTAAGTTTTTTTAGTTTCAGAAAGTCGATTTGTGTACTTATTATTTATGAGATTTTCTTTTTTCATTTTCAGAATTTGTTTATCTTGGTAGGAATTATTTTTCTTAGGTATATTTGGGGTTAACATGAAAATTAAATAAAGAATACCACAGGGTAGATGCCACAGCAGCTTGCGAAATGCTGTGAAGACCGCTGCTGAGTCTCATCATGCATGCTGCGCGGAGTGTGGCCGTGTCAACTTTGCTGCGCGGCAAGCACATTTATAATATAATATATATATAATTATCTATTATTGTATATTATATATTATAGTATTAATATTTATATATATAATATATATTTAACTTTAAGTCGCAGAAGATATTACAGTTTTTTTATTTAGTGGGAAATTGGAATATTCATAAAAATCCTAAAATCAAATATCTAAAATCCTTTTCTTCTTTTAATAATCCACTTAGTACATTGTTTTATATTTCACGTGTTGGCGCACCAAAATATTGCTGGCATAGATGATTCATAAAAAATAATTGCGATCGCAACCGCAAACGCAATTGCGGTCGCAACCGCAACTATTGTAAGTTAAATAATACTAACAACAGAGAATTATATTCGCAGCAATTATACTATAATAATATATATATATATATATATATATATATTATTAATATTATATATATATATATTATTATATATATATATATATTATATATTATTATATATATATATATATATTTATTAATATTCTATATATAGTATATTCTATATATATAATTATATCTTATTATAATATCTTATATCTTATATATTATATATAATTATTTACATATATTATATATATATCTATTATATATATATATATATATCTATATTATTTATTTATTATGGGAATTTAATAAGTGGTTGACTCGTTAATCTTTAGGCTTAAGGTTTTAATTTGGTTATTGGTTAGGTTAGGTTACCAACAATTTAATGTATTTACCCTAATATTAAAAAAACGATACATTAATTATTGATTTTCGCTGGAATAACTTATAGGCAAGCATATATTATATATATATATTATATATATATATATATATATATATATATATATTATATATATATATATATATATATATTTATATATATATATATATATATATTATTATATATATATATATTATATTATATAATATATATATATATAATATTATATATATTATATATATTATATATTATTATATATATATATATATATATAATATACTTTTTATATTATATATTATATATATATATATATATATATATTATATATTTTTTATAGGGTTGGAAAAAACCATGGTTTTTTTAAAAAACCAAACCATGGTTTTTTTAAATAAACCAATGGTTTTTTTGTTTTTTATGGTTTTTATAGCCTATTTGATGGTTTTAATGTATTTTTTAATGGTTTTAATAGATTCTAAAGGCAAAAATCACTACTGAAACTGTTATGCCATGTGCTAAAAATATTTTAAATTCATTAAGAAATATATTTAGATGTGCAATCTTTATTTTACTTGATCACTCTAAAATAAATAATTAATATTATTTTTTTGAGATTTTACATAAACTTATAAAGTAAAAATAAGAGGGAATTATATATATAACTCTATTGAAAAGTTACTCTTTTATTTACAAAAAAAAAAAAAAAAGAAAAAAAGAAAACGCATAAGAAAGGTTTATTCAAATTAACCTATAATGATATACAAATGATTCTTTTACTTTAATGTTTGAATACTAGGAATATATATATATATATACTATATATATATAATATTATATATAATTATATATTTAATATAATATATATATATATTTATTATATATTATATATATTAATATTTATACTATTATATTATTTATATTTATTATAATATATAATATATAGAGAGAGAGAGAGTAGAGAGAGAGAGAGAGAGAGAGAGAGAGAAGAGAGCATTAATCATTAAAGTCGAAAACTGCAATTATGATTAAGAATTTTATATCAAAAAAATATTCCTCCTTGTCTGCCAACCTATTTCTAATGTTGCTGTGCACAAGTCAAAAAGTTAAAATACCCCCTTTCAACATTAGATTGATGATGTTGCTAAGCATATGCTTATTATTTCTTTATTGACTCATTCTAATTTTTTTGAGAGTGTGTCATGATGAAAGGAGTCACTGTGACAAAAGAGACTCATAAATAGGTACTTTTATGAAATGGAGGGAAATTTGCCTCTTAATTTTATTCATAAATTCATGCTTCTGAATATCATCACATCTGGAGTATGTGGTTGATATCTTTGGTTAAATATATGCCATACAGTGAGCTTCTGTTTCTTGCCTGATGATCCTCCTTTTACTTTGCTAACACTTGTCTGTTTGAGTGGTGAATTAAGCTGTTCTAGCTTCATATTCCTATTTTTCCAAATATAAACATCATCATTTAGTTTACGTCATTGCCTTCTAGCTTGGTTAATGCTGTTGGCACACTGAAATGAATTTATATTATAATTTTGAAATGTGGATGATGGTAGAATGAAAGTCTCAAGGGCTCGAAACCAAGAATCATGTTTTTAACCTGTTAATTTAAATATAATATATTAATATATATATTATATATATATTATATATATATATTATATATTTTATATATATATATATATATATATTTATTATTATTAATATTATATTATATATTATTATTATTATACATATTCTCAATAAATAAATCAGCGAAATTTTTTTTATTCCTTTCAGTTACTCTTCGATTGAAAATTTGAGAAAACCATATCAACATGCTAAGAAACATTTAAAAAATTTTTTTAAATATTTTATGATGTTTTTTTTTATGGTTTACCAATGGTTTTTTATGTGGTTTAAACAATGGTTTAAACCAAAGGTTTACATCCACCCTATATATATATATCTATTATATATTATTATATATATATATAATATTATTTATATTATATATATAATATATATATATATATTATATATATATATATATATTATTATATATATATTTAATATATAATTATATAGTTATTTATATAATTATTATTTATTATAGTATATATTATATATATATTTATATTATTATATATTTCTATTATATTATTAATTATATTTATTATTAATATTATATATATATATTATTATATATACTATATATATTATATATATATATTTTTATATATTCTATATATATATATTATATTATATATTATATATATAATATATATATATATTATATTTCTTATATATATATTTATATATATATGTGTGTGTGTGTGGATCAAATCTATACTATTGTAAGAATAGTTTCTTACTCTCACGCAGTGCTTGAAATCTGTGATGCAGACTGTTAGAGGGATTTTTTCTGAGCTTGTAATTTGAGCTGGGTAAACCTAATTAATACATTTAATAATACATACTTCTCTTTTGAGCTTACAAACTAAAATTCTTGTTGGTAGGGCCAGGGGTTTTTGTGATCGACTTTCTACAGTTCACTTCTAGATTAGGCAGAGCTACTACAGTAGCGATACTACTGAGATATTCCTTACTTGAGAATAGTAGGTTGGGACGGAAATCATTCTTTACTTAATCTTTCGTCAAGACGCTCCATTTTATAAAGAGTGAAGTTTTAGATCGGAAAAACAATTTTATTTCAGCATAGTTGATTTGACTAATAACGTGCGCATACCTGAAACGAGTCCGGGTACATAGTGTAATACATGTTAAACTTGTTACGATTGAAACATTTCAAACCAAAAGAATAGAATTAATGTTTTTTTTTCCATATTTTTTTAAAGTTGCGGTTGCGATTGGCGTGGTAATTTTGCCAAATAATTGGCGGTGCACATTGCACTCATTCAAAATAATTCGCGCATCCGAACGAACGGAACTATTGCGATGCATTTGGGCCACATTGCGCGCAAGTGCCAAACTGTATATATATATATATATTATATATTATATATATATATATTATATATATTTATTATATTGTATAATATATTATATATTAATTATATTTTATATATTATATATATATATATCTTTATATATATTTTTATATATTATACTATATATATTATTTATATATTATATATGTACTTTATATTTGCGCCACAATAAAACAAGTTAGATGTAAAGTTGGTATTGCGTATTTTATTATGCAGCAAGAACATTTCACGCTTTTTGTTTATTTAAAATTCAATTTTATTTATTTTTTATATTTTCTTTTTCCGTGAGTTTAAAAGTATAAAATCTTAAGTTTCATTTAAATAGAAACATTATATAAAGTTTATGTATGATTATTTTGCTAATAGTCGTAATATCGTGGTTACTGTTATATGTTAAATTGAAATATGTAATAAATAAATTTAACCTATTGTTTGGCAGTCGTTCATGTTTTTGTGTCTGAGCTCTGTATCTTTGTTTACAAAAAAATTTTTTTTAGAAGCACTCCATATCTAAAACTCAACAGTAAAACGGAATACATTGGCGGAATGCTGGTCCAA
>JABUQX010064028.1:0-5000 GCA_015478945.1 Trachelipus rathkii
CCTACCTTCTTCCACCCTCAATCCTCTCTCCTCCAACATTGTTTTTCCTTATCCCATCCATCCATCTTCTTCTTGGTCTCCCCCTTCCTCTCCTCCTATCCCATCGCTCCAAACTCTCCGCTAACCACCCTCATGCTCCCCCATTCTGCCTCCAGATGTCGGCAAACCATCTTAACATCTCCCTACTCCGTCTTCTCACCAAAACCAATTCTTTCCAATCACAATCTCTCTCTTGATTACCGCCTATTCTAATCCTCTCTCTTTTACTACCCCCCACACACCGCTCTCAGCCCTTTCATCTCAAACACTTCCAATTTCCTCTTGGACTGCTAAGCATTCAACCCCATGTTTCCACACCCATACAACACCGCTGGTACAAAAATTTTTTCAAACATACTTATGTTTAATTTTATGTGATAAATCCCCCCCTTTCCTTAATTCCTCAAACAACTCAATGCTCTCATTCCTTCTCCTTCTCTATGATCTATCTCTCCCTTCATCCCTCCTTCCTTACCCAAAACCATCCCTAAATATCTGAAAACCTTTACTTCTTCCAGTACTACACCTCCTACACTAATCTCTAACCCCATCCCCTCATCTGTTTCCTCCTCCTCAGACACTAACACTTTACTCTTACCTGGATTTATCTTAAGACCCTTTGCCCACACACTCTCTCAAACCTCCTTCACCAAATACTACAACCCTTCTGAATCCTTCGCCACCAAGGTAGTATCATCCGCGAATAGTATCATGTTCACTTCCCATCTATCACCCCTAATCCATCAATCAACCCCTCTTTCCCCGTCCCTCATCATTCCTTCTGAGAACACTCTCCATAAATAATTGAAAAGCACGGTTGACATACACTTCCTTGTCTCAACCTTCTCCACTCTAAACATCTCACTCTCCCCTCCCCTAATCCTCTCACACACATTCTGCTATTTCTATAAAAGGCCCAAATACCTTTACCTAATTTACCCCCAACTCCATATCCCTCCAGCACCCTCCATAATTCACCCCTTTTCACTCTATCATATGCTTTCTCTCCAGACTCTAAAAACACCCAATACCACCTTCCCTTTCCTTTCTATACCTTCCTCCACAAGCATCTTCATTGTGAACACTTGATCCACACACCCCCTTCCCACTCTAAATCCTCCTTGTTCTTCCCCATTCTCTCTCCGTTAAATCTCTCACCCTGCCTCAAATTAGTAATTCTCCCATACACTTTTCCCCCTACTACACTCAAAAGAACAAATACCTCTATAATCTACCACAACTCATCCTTATCTTTCCCTTTCCCTTTGATACAGGGGACACCAAACAACCATCCTCCCAATCCTGTGGAACCTCTTCCTTCCTCCAACATAAATTATATAACCTGTAACAGCCATTCCTCACCCCTCTTGCCCCCATCTGTAACTTTCGATACTCACACCATCTAGACCTGTGGAAACTTTCCTTTTTTTTCCTTTAGTTACTCCCTAATAATTTCTTCCATTTGTATTTCATTCTCCTTCACGTCCTGCTTCACCCCCATCCTCACCTCTTGAAAAACCTCCTCATCTCTTCCACCCCATTCATTAATCCTCTAAAATATTCCCCCATCTTTTCCTCACCCCATCTTCCCCTTCCTATCCCATTCCCATACCCTCCCTTAACCCTCTCCCTACCTCCCTCTTCTTTCCCAAATTTTCCTTCTTTCACAGAATATTTTGCTTCTGGTTTCAAAATTTCTGTCACTTTTCTAAACCATTCATTATTTGCATTTCTCTTCGCCCTCTCGCCCGCCCTCTTTGCTTTCCACCTCTAACCCCTCTATATTCCTCCCAGCTTCCCTTCTCCTATTCCCCAACCATTTCACATAGACCTTCTTTTTTCTTTTTCACCAATTCCTTCACCTCCTCATTCTACCATTCAACTTCCTTTCCTTCTACTTTGCTCCACCTTTTTTACTACCCGCATATTTCCTTCTGGCTTCTTTCACAAATTGTCTCTTAAATCTCTTCACGCCTCCCTCCACATCCTACATTCCGTCCTCTCACGTCCCTCCACACTATTCCTCCATAACCCTCCTAAGACTCGCTCTTAAACACGTCTCATCTAATTTTTGCCACCTTAAGTGACTTCTATTTTCCTCTTACTTTCTCTTTCTCTAACCGTTACCACTCCCCCTACCCTTAACCTAGCAGCAACCACCAAATAGTGATCAGATAACCCCTACCTGCCCCTCTGAATACATTTACATCCAGTAATCTTGCCTCTATCCTATCTATTTATAACACATAATCCAGTAACCGGCCCCTCCCCCCCGTTTATCTCACTCTTCCCCATGTATATCTTATGATTTTTCACTTTTCTTGAAACCACGTATTCCACCTATCATGCTTCTTATCAACACATAACTCTAACGACTTTCTCCATTAACATTTCTTTCCCCAACCCCAAATGGACCTATAATTTCTCCCCATCTCCTCTCTTCCCCACTCCTGCATTCAAATCTCCCTAATAAACAAATTTTTTATCATAAATGTTTTTGAGTATCATTTCAACTCACTCTCCAAAATCTTGTTTCCTCTCCCTCCTCCCCTCCCTCGCTCCATTTACTGGTGCATACGCCCATATAAAAACCACATTTCCCCCCCAAAATTCACTTTAACCCACATTTTTCTCGAACTCACCTATTTGCACACTTTTACCTTATCCCCACACTCTTTCTCTCCTACTATTCTAACCCCTTTCCTCGGCCCTCACTCTCTCTCGTTCACGCCCCGAAATCCTACCCTTCAAATTTCAACAGACTCATCTCCTTCTATCTTTCAGCTTAGTTTTCTGTCAAACCCTAACACATCCAGCCTTTTTTCTTCAAAACATTAAACTCCCAACTTCTGTCTCGCCTTTTCAGATCTCATTTATCCCTCTCAACCATTTCTACCAACACCCACTCTAATCTTACTCTCTTTTTTGCCCCCCATTCCTATCTCTTTAGCTCTCCCATTTATCCTCCTTAATCCTGACGCTCTTATTCACCACTCTACTTTCTTCTATTCCCACACTAAATTAGGCTGCACCGTTTACTGGTGATCCCAAACCTGAGGCACCTTCCCATACCTCAAAGCTCCAAACCCCGGCTCAAGCAAACACACCCTAAATACCCAAAATTATATATAAAAATCATTAATAAATCTAACTTAATGTTTTCGTTTACGAATTTTATAAATACAATAGTTGAAGAAACTTCTCTTCTTCTCAAAGGTCGATATTGATTACGATGTATACGTTCCTTTGTAAGTCTCTTCCTACCTTAATAGTAAAAGCAGGAAGGGTCCTTAACTGTAAAGACACTCATTTCCTTTAATCCACAGAGGGTTCTCAAATTTCTATTAATCTTAACCCCTAGTTTGATTTTTTCTTTTCCTACACAATATCTAATTTCAAATGGAGATATGAATTCCCTTTAATAAGTTGCCCCCTGAAAACTTGATTTTGAATATTTTCAAGTAGACAAAGTATGATACAGTAGGAAACCTCAGAAAGATTATATTATCCTGATGCTAAATTTCCCGCAACACTTTTGCTTATATTTTATTTATTGCTTTTATTCCTTTGCTAAATGTAACTGAAATCCTTGATCCTTGAATGTCTTCTTCAAGTAAAACAAAAGAAACCTCAGTAAAAAATCTAAGAGTCCAAAAAAGTACATAAAATAGTAATTATGCCACTTCACAGTTCACAGTTTATCCATTTATCAATCACAATTCATATTTTATATCTACAATTCAAATTTTTAAAATCATAAAATAAAATAATTTTATCATTTAGTGTAATAAAATTTTCACTTCGTCAAGAGCTCAATCTCTTGAGAACTTTACTTTCCAAAAGTTCCTTTTTTCTTTCTTTCGTAATTCTTCCCCAGTTGAATTCTTTATATATCTTCTGTTCCAAACACGTCTTTATCCAACGGTATCAGAAATATATATAATAATAATAATAATAATAATATAATTATAATATATATATATATATATATATATATAATATATATATATATATATATAATATAATACTTTATATATATATATATATATATGAATATATATATATAGATAGATATATATATATATATATATACTATATGAACAAAGTTACTTTATCGGCCCCCCAACCAAAACGGGGGGAAGCGGGGAAATTACATTTCACACGGGGGATACATATGATACATAAATAGATGTTTTAGGGACGAAAGGATTTTTTTTCCTTCTATGTTCTAGGGGTGGGTGAAAAGAGGATAGGTTAGGTTATCGCAGGTCAGGTCAGGTCAGTTAAATGCTGTAAAGATCTAGATCTTTTAAGTTTTTATTATCCCTTTCCATTTCGCGGTAATTTCTCGGTTGGCATGTTCATATTACGATTCACACACCGGGACAAAGATCACTTATAAATTTAAATTTTAGGGACCTCGAATAATCTAAATGAGAACGATATAAAAATGAACCTTTAGGAGCAGAAACAATATTTTTTCCCACATTTTTAACATTTAAAACAAAAACCTTTTTTTTTATATTTCATAGTTTTTTTTTTTTTTTTTTTTACATTTGCTACACTTTTTTTCAGTTAATATTAAATTGAAATGTTGTGAA
This sequence comes from Trachelipus rathkii, assembly GCA_015478945.1. Taxonomy (NCBI): domain Eukaryota; kingdom Metazoa; phylum Arthropoda; class Malacostraca; order Isopoda; family Trachelipodidae; genus Trachelipus; species Trachelipus rathkii. Next base: position 4,641 of record JABUQX010064028.1, read on the forward strand.
AAAGCTAATAACTCATTCTCATTACACATATTTCATAAATACTGTCTAAATAACATTTTTTTTTTGAGAATTCAAAATACGACAACACATTGTACTGTCATAAATACTAAGCCTTTGACCCGAAAAAAAAATTGGTGTTAACCTTCATTCAAAAGGTCATAATGAAAAATGGAAACATAAGAGAAGGTTCATGTCATAACATTCTTAATTAATGAAATTATAATTTTGTCAAATTTTTAAAATATTTTATAACAACAATTCCTAATTTATTTTAATACCCATATTTATCTAACTTTAATTTAAATAAACCTACTTTGAAGTGTCCTGAATTTTTTCCCCTTTTATGCACCTTCAACCAAC
>JABUQX010064028.1:10000-15000 GCA_015478945.1 Trachelipus rathkii
TGGATTGGAAATTGAAGAGACGATAAGCAAGTAGAGAATTAAAAGCAGCTAGAAAGTAGCGTTGAACAGTTGTAATAGAAGAAAGAGTTATGGATGGAAGCGCGTTCGGCAAATGGAGAAAGGTGTGACATATATAATAGTTGAAACGATGGTGAAATAGCCGACGAATACTGAGAGAAAAGTGGCCGGTGGAAGAACAACGTAGTGGTGACAAGATTTTATTGAGTTGAAGGCAAGAAGGAAGTGATAGTGGAATGCCACAAGTAGGAAGAAGATTCATCAAGAAGATAGTGTGTTAGGGAAGACGTGATGCAATTGGTAAATGTTAAAAGAGGGGTGATTGAATGTGTTACAAGCCATGAGTAAGATTTTCAATAAGCTAAGTCTGATGAGACACAGTATTGGGTTGCACGAAGGGCAGAAGAAAGGAAGATTTAAATTCGAATAAAATGACTGATGAAAAAAGAGGTCAATTGTAACGATGTTTGAAGGTATGAGCAGTGCGGAACTTACATTTCACGATGGGAACTAGGAGCTCTGTCTGTGCAGAAACGCTGTAAGGTTATGAAAATGAGAGTAAGGGGAATTTGCAGAGAAAAGTTGACTATGAGGGATGGTGCTTGTTGTGATGGAAGAACAATAGTAAAGAGATGTGTGGAGAGAACACTTCAAAAACTCTGAAAACACGTCGGCTAATTAAATTGGTGCTTGAAGGTGGAAGGATGTGTGGTGTTGTTTTGTATAGTGTTGTATAAGTTCCCCGTGATAGGAATATAATAGACGCTCGCGCATCGTAGTGATATGGTAATTTGTGAGTTATCAGACCCTGAGAGGATGACGAGAGTCTTGAGAGCTTGGTAGCTGTACTTAGTGGACGATAGCGTGTGCGGAATGATGTTGAATGGGTGCAGTAGATTGCTGCCGGATAGGCATTAGATGAAGTAAGCATGTTCGAATGAAAAAGAATGGAGGCGAGATTTAAACTTGAATGGAGTATAAAGTTTGTCATAAGCGAAAGCGTTAGTGGGGTGCTACCTTTCGAATGGGAGTTATGGAGAAAATTTATCAGTCGCTTGTATATTAAAGGAGTAAGGGAGGTTAAGGGGACACGCGGTAATGGATAATACGGGCGGCAATTAAGTTCTTTTGAGTTTAAGTAATGGAAGATAATAATCTGGCTATTTGGCCAAGAGCAATCGCATCAAATGACTGAAGGGACTGAGTGGCGATAGAAACATGTACACTTGGATGAGTGTTAGACGGATATGACGGATACAATCTTGCCAACAGGTATGTTTGGTAGTTAGGTGAATGTTGAGTAGACGCAAATTGTGGTGAAGTTAAAAGAGGAAGGACTCAATTTGTTGCAGACTGTGGTTTATATGATGTACGGTAGTCAAGCTTCTGAATGGAATCCTGAAAGTATCTTATGATCGAGAGTGAAGGGCGTCTGTAAGAATGAATATGGAGTTTGAACATTGAATGGGTTTTAATATTAATCCAGTGGAGTAAGAGGCAGGGAATTAGTTATGCCCTTTGGTTTATTTAATTTGTATTCTGGATGGGGTTGATGATAAGATTTAGAAGTAGGGATGGCAGAGGGAATCGTGTTATGATTTGATGGTGAGTGGAAGAAAGTTGGAGGGGTGCCGTGCCAGTCATGTTTTAAGCCTAGATGATTTTGTTTGCCCTGGCCGAATCATGAAGAAAGTATGAGAGGATTGGTAGAGGGATTAAGAAGAGTGTTTAAAAGAAAGGTTTTGAAAGTAAATGGCAATATACATACACGATAGTACATACATAATAGCAAAGTACGATCACACAAACATATATCATATCATATATATCACTATACAGTATATAATATACTATAATAAGTACTTAGCGTATATATATATATATAATATATATATATATAATAATTATATTAATAATATATATATAGTATATATAGTATATATATATATATAGGTATGTATTGTATGATTATTATATATTACTAATGAGTATATATATAATTAGTAACGTATATGATGCATTTGTATAGTACTGATTATTATTATATATATATAGTGGTTGGTCTATAGGTGAGTAGAATATATACTATTATAGTACTAGGTCTAGGAATGAGATCGCTCTATAATTAGGCGTGTGGTAGCCTCATGGGTATTAGGTTTGTGAAGTACGTGAGCTTAGCTTTTTTGTTTGTACGCGTGGGTCGGGGGTGGCTGGAGTGCGGTGGAGCTTGTGCGTACCCGTAGGTAGGTTTAGTTATCTTTAATATATATATATACTGGTATATGGTAATTGGTTCTATCTATTATTTTATTATTATTATTATTATTATATTATTAATTAAAATTATTAGTATTCATTATTATTATTATTATTATATTATTGATTATTATTATAGGTGGTGTCTTATTGTTATTCTTTTTATTATTATTATTAATGTATTATTATTAGTTATTATGATTAGTGATTTATTATTAGTACTTAGTTGAGTATTATTCAGGACGGATTTCAATTATTTTATTATTTATTCATTATTATTATTACTTATTACTATTATTAATATTCACTATTATTATTATGATATATTATTATTTTTATTATTATATTAATATTAGTATTTATTATTAGTTATTATTAGTAGTACGTGTGAGTAGTAGTCAGGTTAAGTGTCTGTCAGTAGTAGTAGTATATAAGTTGCGAGTGAGTAGTTACGATGGTACATTTATTATTTTTATGTTTAAGGAATCGAATTCAAACTTCGGATTAAGCACTTATATGTAAAATATTTACTTCGAAACAAAATTGCTTTTACTTCGAACTATTTCTTTTGTTCAATATGAAAAAAACTGAATTAATTAAATTGCTAATGAACGGATTTGAATTGGATTTAGGATTAAGATAATGGAGACGGTGTGACGGGCTATTTTCGGATTGGTGAAAGGAAGAGAAGTAGTTATACGGAGAGCTTGGTGCTAATTGAGGTATATATGGTGGAAAAGGAGATGAAAAACAGTTATTAAAAAAGAGTTGTATTGGAGAGGAAAGCGTGGAGGGGAGGGATTATGTATTTGAAAAAGAGAGAGAAAGATGGTCAGAGAAATCGAGATGACCATCGGAAGAGAGATGAGAGAGAGTACGAGAGAAAATAAAAGAGCAGATTTACAAATCCTAAATACTCTAATTTGAGACTTCAAGTCATCAAAGAGCTTAAAAAAATTAAATTATTTCCGTTTTTTTCAAAAATTTTGATTACAGAGTTGAAGAGAGCGACACGTGTTTTAAAGGAGTTCAGCTACAGTCATTTGGTTTAATTGCGGTCATGCCTGGTTCGCAATAGTACGAACAAAAAGTGCTAATAATTGCAAAGCAAATGATGGGAAAATAGCAATTACGAGATAATGAAAAAATAAATCTTGTTCAAATAATTATCTATAATGTTTCAATTAAATCGATATAAGGTGTCTGAGTTATAGGGTATATACTGATCGCATATATAACAATTTATGAGATCGCATCAGTAGCAGTTATCATGTATTGATAGTAGTAAGCTGGTAGTTGATATAATATATTTATATTTACTGTAAGTATATATAAAATCCGGTATGATTAATATTATATATATGATATATAATAATAGATTATAGTGTATAGGTGTATATTATAAGTATAGTAGAAGTAGTATATCATATATGACTAAGTATACTATTAATCATAGTATATATATATAGTATAGTATATATATATAATATGAGTATATATATATATATATATATATATACTTATATGTATAGTATATTTAAACTAGGTATAATATATATATTATGTATGTATGTATGAATATATTATATATATGATATATATTATATATATATATAATTTTATATATTATATATATATATATATGATAGTTATATTAGTATTATATATATATAATACTATATATATAGTATTATATTACTATAGTATATGATATAGATATATATATATATAATATATATGATATATATATTCTAACAGTGAATAAGATACCATTTTATTTTCAAAAACTATAAAAAAAAGTTAAATGAATATTATAACAATTTCTTTTATGGGTATTTTTAAATTATTATTTTCTGTCAGCTTTTGGTCTAGCCTCTAGTTTAGAGTTATCTTTTTAATTAGAAGGGATATTATAGTTAGAGGAATCAGATTTATCTTTTGGAGGAATAATTTCACAATCATAGGATATAGGGGGTTGAATGTAAGGGTTGGAAAATAATTTCACAACCATAGGATATTGAATGTAAGGGTGGGAAAATATTTCTAGCAGATAAAGTTTTAGGTGGTGAGGTAAGAGTAAACTGTGATTGTTCGAAAGCACATTGATGAGTCATAGTTCTATAAAGTTTGGGTGATAAATGTTGAAAAAAATTAAAGACGCAGTAATAGGATCCACTGTATGAGATATTAGAGTATGAAGTTTAATAAGTTGTTTTTCATGTTGTTTTGCTGTATGGCTGCGCAATCTCATGGCTGAGTTTGTGCGAGGACTTTTAAATGAGGGAAAGTATCATCAGATGACCATGTAGATGACTTATTGCTATAATCATCTGAAGTATACTGTACATTCAAGCAATTATCATAGTACTCTATGAGTGGTAAGGAACTATTAGTTTTACCTGGAGTTAAAGAAGCGAAACTGCTACTTCAAGATAATATTGGGAAACTGTGAGGAGAATCTAGTTGAGATAATAGTAGAGAACTATGAGGAGAAACTTGTTGAGAAATAATAAGTAAATTCTATGGAGATGTTCTGTATGAAGACGTTATGTGTATTCTGACGATGTAATAGGGAAATACTATTTAAGAAAGTTCTGCATAAATTAATTGGTAAATACCTATGAATGTTATTTATAATTCTTACCTGAATTTCTTCAAGAAATTGCTGAGAATTATGCGGCAGAGATGACATAGTGAGCGGTTCCGGAGTAGATGTTGGCATAGAG